>CAUYLG010024674.1:0-205041 GCA_963573385.1 Cacajao melanocephalus
GGAGCGGGGGACCACCAGGTTGCCTAAGGAGGGGTGAACCAGCCCAGGTTGGAAATGGAGCTGGTCAAAACTCCCATGTTGATCATTAGTGGGATCGTGCTTGTGAATAGCCACTGCACTCCAGCCTGGGCAACATAGGGAGACCCTGTCTCTTAAAGAAATAATAAGTTTTCAGCCAGGTGCGGTGGCTCACGCCTGTAATCCCAGCACTTTGGGAGGCTGAGGTTGGTGGATCTGAGGTCATGAGTTTGAGGCCAGCCTGGCCAATATGGTGAAACCCCATCTGTACTAAAAATACAAAAATTGGTTGGGCATGGTGGCACACACCTGTAGTCCCAGCTACTCAGGAGGCTGAGGCAGAAGAATGTCTTGAACCCAGGAGGCAGAGGTTGCAGTGAGCTGAGATCATGCCACTGCACTCCAGCCTGGGCAACAGAGCAAGATTCTCAAAAAAAAAAAAAAAATAGCCTGGGCGTGATGCCTCACACCTATAACCCTGTAGTCCCAACACTGGGAGCCTGAGGTGGGAGGATCACTTGAGCCCAGGAATTTGAGACCAGCCTGGGCAACACAGCAAGACCTTGTCTCTAAATAAATAAATAAATAAATAATAACTTTTCATGTTGTGCTTGGGGTGTGTACAAAGAAAAGTTTCCCTCCCATATTAGATCTCCAAGGCTATCTGCTCAGGAACAACCACTGTTTACTGTTACCTGGATATCCTTACAGAAATAATCTCTTTGCACATCTATTTTTATACACACTTGTGCATCTAGCTCTTCCCAGTTCATGTGGCCGTCTCTCCATATGAGTTCATACAATGTTTAACAGTTTTATTGAGGTATAATTTATATATCACAAAATTCACCCATTTTAAGAGTACAATGCAATTAATTTTAGTAAAGTGAATAGAGTTATGCAACTATCACCACAGTCCAATTTTGGAACATTTCTATCAGTCCAAAAAGGATTCCTTGTATGCATTTGTAGTCACTTCCAATCTCACCTCCAGTCACAGGTAACCACCCATAGACTTTCTGCCTCCATAGATTTGCCTTTGTTAAATTAAGTTTAGCCTAAAGCTGCCTCCTTACATGTTTTAAATTTAGCCAAAGGTTTCTCTGTACATCGTGAACTATAACCTAAATGGAGTTGTAAACAGACCGTAGCCTACTCTTTGCCAATTGCTGAGTTTTGGTCAATCAAACATGGTAAACTATGCAAACCATGTTCAAATAAGGCAAAGGCCAAGCTGTAACCAGTGTTTTTATCTTTCTTTTCTTTTTTTTGCCCAGGGGCATGCTAATCTTCTCTGTCTGGTTCCAGTTTTAGTATATGGGCTGCCATAGTGAGCACCAGTGTTTTTCTTTTAACACCTTTCTGGACATTTTATCTGGACATACATTGTTGTTTTTCTGCCTGGCTTCTTTCACTTAGCATGATGCTTTCATCGTTCATCATTGTAGTATTCCTTTATTGCTGAATAATGTTCCATTGTATTGTATAGATATACCACACTGTATCCATTCAACAGTTAATGGACTCTTGGGTTGCATCCAGTTTTTGTCTGTTATGAATAATGCTCCTGTGAACATATGAATACATGGACGTGTTTGCATTTCTCTACCTACAAGTGGAGATAAATAGACACAGTCATTTTTTTTAAGGCTGTATCGCATTTCGCATAAGGTCTTCCACTGCTTGGATGCACAGACTTTATTTTATTTATTTTATTTCATATTTTGACAGAGTCTCGCTCTGTCATCCAGCCGGGAGTACAATGGCGCAATCTCGGCTCACTGCAACCTCCACCTCCCAGGTTCAAGTGATTCTCCCGCTTCAGCCTCCCGAGTAGCTGGGACTACAGTCATCCACTATGCCCAGCTAATTTTTTGAATTTTTAGTAGAGACGCAGTTTCACTGGGTTAGCCAGGCTGGTCTTGATCTCCTGACCTCATTGGATGCACAGTATTTTATTTAACATATCCCCTACTGGATAGGTCGTTTCTACACATGAATTTCTTTTTCTTTTCTTTTTCTTTCTTTTTTTTTTTTTTTTTTTTTGAGACTGAGTCTTGCTGTGTCACCCAGGCTGAAGTGCAGTGGCACAATCTCAGCTCACTGCAACCTCTGCTTCTGGGGTTCAAGCGATTCTCCTGCTTCAGCCTACCAAGTAAGTGGGACTACAGGCACCTGCCACCATGCCCGGTTAATTTTTGTTTTTTTTGTTTTTTTAGTAGAGACAGGGTTTCACCGTGTTGTTCAGACCTCAAGTGAGCCGCCGGCCTTGGCCTCCGAAGTGCTGGGATTGCAGGCGTGAACCACCGCGCCCTGCCTCACTTGTGAATTTCTTTTAAACACCACCAGCAGTGGCTCACGCCTGTAATCCCAGCACTTTGGGAGGCCGAGGCGGTTGGATCACAAGGTCAGGAAATCGAGACCATCCTGGCCAACATGGTGAAACCCTGTCTCTACTAAAATACAACAACAACAACAACAAAAATTAGCTGGGCGTGGTGGCGGACGCCTGTAGTCCTAGCTACTCGGGAGACTGAGGCAGGAAAATTGCTTGAACCCTGGAGGCAAAGGTTGCAGTGAGCCAAGATCGCGCCACTGAGCTCTGGTGACAGAGCAAGACTCCGTCTCAAAACAAAACAAAACAAAACAAAACAAAAAACAACAACCCCACCAGCAAAACCCCACTGTTCCCATTTCCCTGAGAAAGACACTGAGGTCCAGAGAAGGAGCAAACGTTCTGATAATTCACGCTGAAAACTGCGCCCTCAAATTCCGGTTTCCCAACTCCCATCCGGACTCCAACTGCTCGCGCAGTTCACACAGGGTACCTGTCCGCCCAGCCGGCACCCGCAAGCCCCGGGAAGCCCGCCGCTGAACCTCAGGTTCTTGGATTTTCCTATGCCCCCTGGAGGCATCTGCAAATCTCTCGGCGTCGCTCAACCACACCTCCGACCAGCAGGTGGTACTGTTGCCATCTCGATAGCATAGACTGGGCCTCCTTGTGGTGCTCCTGTTTTCCTAAGTCCCTGGGCACTTCCGGCTCTTGCGGAACTTTGGTGCAGCCGGATGCGCAACGTGGGGACTCTGGCGCGCAAGGCGGCAGGGGTTGTTTCCGCCGTGTAGGTGGTCTGTATTGAGAGGCCTTGGCGAAGGGGAGATGGAGACAATACTGGAGCAGCAGCGGCGCTATCATGAGGAGAAGGAACGGCTCATGGACGTCATGGCCAAAGAGATGCTCACTAAGAAGTCCACGGTAAGTGGGGTCTGGTCAAGGGCTGCGTGTGAGTCTGGGCCTCTATCCCATGTTTGACCTCTGAGAGCTTGCTTTGGGCCTCAGTCTCCCCGCGCTCCGCCCCCTGTCTCCTCCGGGGTTCCGTCTCCGAGCTCCGGTCTTGATAATCTCCGTCCGGGGTCTAGCGCCCCAGAGGCCTTTGTGCCTCAGCTGCTAAAACCTGAGCTGGTAAGCTCCGCCCTCGGGCTACCTTTTCTACTCCGGAACGTAAACTAACGGCGTTTGTGTCACCATTTGTTTTTTCAGCTCCGGGACCAGATCAATTCTGATCACCGCACTCGGGCCATGCAAGATGTGAGTGCCCTGCTGTCTGCCTCTCTTTGGGTCGGCGAGGGCGGGAAAAGAGGGGAAGTGAAGTGCGAGTCTCAGCATGAGCCCTGGCCAAAGGTAACCCGATTGGCCAGTCGCGGGCTCTCTGCCTGGACAGAAGTCCGCAGGCTGCCGAACGTGAGGGTGCTTCCTTACTTCTCTGAATGGGGAGCTCTTACGCATTCTTCATTACTCGGAAATCTGTTTTCTTTTTCTTTTTCTTTTTTTTTTTTTTTTTGTTTGGGGGACGGAGTTTTGCTCTTGTTGCCCAGACTGGAGTGCGGTGGCGCGATCTGGGCTCACTGCAACCTCCGCCTCCTGGGTTCAAGCGATTCCCCTGCCTCAGCCTCCCGAATAGGGGGATTACAGGCGCCTGCCACCACACCTGGCTAATTTTTTGTATTTTAGTAGGATGGGGTTTCACCATGTTGACCAGACTGGTGTCGAACTCCTGACCTCGTGATCCACCTGCCCCAGCCTCCCAAAGTGCTGGGCTTACAGGCATGAGCCACCGCGCCCAGCCTACAAGTGCACATTCTTACAGCATCCCGTATCCCTTGGATGTGCAAACAATAGTTATGAGGAATCTATGACTCAAGTGCGCAGCTACAATCCTTCTCTTTAAAAAATGCCGTATATTAATGTTTTTCTCTCAGGATACTGTTTTAAAGTTTTTTGGACTACTAAAAACTGGGTGATGAGTAAATGGAGGTTATGCTACCTTCCTTACTCTTGCTTTGAAACCTGTTTAAAAAGGAATAAAAGACCTACTTGGATCTTCTGATTTGCAGGAGATAATCAGATTACAAACCCTCAGCCCCAAAATACTCTGAAAACTAAGGATTTTTTTTTTCCCTTGGGTGTTTGATGTCAGAATCTGACTTGATCTCACTTGGTAGTAAAACCTGACCTGAACCTGTATAGGCTTTTTATAGTCTTTAATTTATCCCACTTAGTAAATAAGGTATAAGGTTTACTGCAGAACTGTGTGCTCCAGATTCCACTAGGGATGTTACATAATATATGATACCTTTTCTGAACTTAAAAAATTCCAAATTTTGAAAGAAGCCTGGTCCCAAAAGTTTTGGAGGCATGACTGCCTCCTGTACCATCCTGAATTAATATACTTTGACTCCAAAGGAAGCCTTTATAATGTTTATTTAGCCTGCCTACTCCTCAGTCAAGCTTTTTGAAATGGTGAATATCATCTTTATCTTTGAGGATTTTAGGTGGGAACTTGTGTTTAGCCAATGAGGATCAGTCTGTTACAGGCAAAGTTAGGCATTGGTGGTATGTAAAGATAGGAGCCAGCCCTTAAATGATATCTTTTAGGTAACCTTCCAATCAACCTGTTTAAAAAACTAACCTGGAATCAGGGCTGTGTGTTAAAAGGTACTAGGAAGCACAGGAACTGTTAAGACCATATTCATGTCTCTTGAGGTTGCCCTGGGCTTTGACTGGAAAGACCTTATTTGCTTAGCTCTACAGTTGTGCAAATTGTGTCATTCTGATGGTTTTGTATTTGCCTTTCAGAGATATATGGAGGTCAGTGGGAACCTGAGGGATTTGTATGATGATAAGGATGGGTAAGTGACAGTCACAGCTAATCCAAGAGTTAGTGTTTCTGAGGAGCCCTAGTTAGAGGACTGACTTTGTGCTCTATCTTCTTTGAATTTTTCCTGAAATTGCAGATTACGAAAGGAGGAGCTCAATGCCATTTCAGGACCCAATGAGTTTGCTGAATTCTATAATAGACTCAAGCAAATAAAGGAATTCCACCGGAAGCACCCAAATGAGGTATGTCCTCAGAAAAGTCTTTTCTCCAGACCTATCCTTAAAGCATACTAAAGGAAAGGAGTAAAGGAAACTGGACATGTGCTATTCAAATGAACTTCAAGAAAGAACTTGCCATTTAGCTACAAGGACCATAGTTAGCTAACATTCTACAACTACAGTGTTTTCAGCATCCCCCATCATCTTTTAAGCCAAGGCCACATTTCGTGGGCAGTCCCCAACCAGTGACTGAGCACAGTTTGGGTACTAGGGCCCAGCAATTTGGTCCACTGTGAGACTCCTCTGATTATTAGTCTTTGCTCCACAGCTCCCTGTTGGGTTGGTCAAGATTTTGTCCAATCTGCATGTGGTTTAGGCTATCCTGGCCTAATCCTGCTTTCTCCTCCTTTTTCCCTTTCACAGAAATTACTCTCCCCAATAAATTGTGCTCCTAACTCTGTCTTGAAGTCTTCTACCTAGAGGATCCAGTTAACACAAAGATAACTTTACTCATTTCCAAAGTTCATTTCACTTTAAAGATTCAGCTCAGAGGCCAACTCTTTCATAAAATATTTTTCCTAGTCTGCCTTTCTGCCAAAAATCAGTCTTTCTTTATGATCCTATTGGTTTTTTGTTTTGTTTTGAGATAGAGTCTCATTCTATCACCTAAGCTGGAGCGTAGTGGTGTACCACTCTGTCTTCAGGTTTAAGCGATTCTTCTGCCTGAGCCTCTCAAGTAGCTGGGATTGCAAGGCAGGCAGACGCCGCCATACCCAGCTTTTCGTTGCTTTTCTTTTCTTTTCTTTTCTTTCTTTCTTTTTTTTTTTTTTTTTTTTTTAAAGATGAAGTCTTGCTCGTCACCCAGGCCAGAGTGCAATGGCTCGATAACGGCTCACTGCAACCACCGCCTCCTAGGTTCAAGCGATTCTCCCGCCTCAGCCTCCTGAGTAGCTGGGATTACAGGCGCCTGCCACCACGCCTGGCTAATTTCTTTGTGTTTTTAGTAGAGGCGGGGTTTCACTGTGTTGGCCAGGCTGGTTTTGAACTCCTGACCTCAAATGATCTGCCTGACTTGGCCTCCTGAAGTGTTGGGATTACAGATGTGCGCCACTGTACCTGGCCCCTGTTGTATTTTATGACAATAAATGTCTGCCCTGCCATACTGTAATATAAAGGGCAGGATTTATGTCTCAATTATCTAGAACCCACAAAGCACTTTGCACAGCTGACCAAAGGCATTAAGGTTGATGGGGCAAGATATGGCTGCAGGGAGGGTGCAGAAGGATGAGTGAAAAGATTATTCTGAGTTTTTGTGATTATAACTAGAAAGTTGTTTGTTTTCTTGATAGAAATAAAAGGCTAGCCATGGTGGCTCACACCTGTAATCCCAGCACTTTGGGAGGCCGAGGCGGGTGGATTACCAGAGGTCAGGAGTTCAAGACCAGCCATGGCCAACATGGTGCAACCCCATTTCTGCTAAAAATACAAAACTTAGCTGGGCATGGTGGCAGGTGCCTGTAATCCCAGCTACTCGGGAGGCTGAGGCAGGAGAATCACTTGAACCCAGGAGGCAGAGGTTGCAGTGAGCCAAGATCACGCCATTGTACTCCAGCCTGGGCAACAAGAGTGAAACTGTCTCAAAAAAAAAAAAGAAAAGGAATAAGGAGGTAACCCATTTGCCATGGGAAATAAGTTTTTGTATATGTAAATTTTTAAATAGTGATATATCTAGGAATAGAAATGTCCCATGAGCAGTTGGAGTTGGTTACCTCCACACAAGAAGTAAAGGCTTATGATTTAGAATTGGGAATCATCACATGGACTTGCTGGTCGCTGAATCCTTGAGTTCTGGGAGCAAGAGAATGTGAAGGGAGTCTGTCAGAGCCTCTCCATATGCCTTGGAGCTCACTTATAATAAGGTAGGTCATAGAAAAAGGGCCCGGGAAGACTTTCATCACCGCTGCAGCTATTGTTGTCTTACTGAAGTTAAGCAAAAGAGAGGTTCAGAAAGGCAGTCATGGTATCAACTGTTACTGATTGATAACTGCCAGGATTGCTGTTTCATTAAAGTAGTAGGAATGGAAATCTGGTCACAAGGTAAAGATGGGTAATGGAGAAGTAGAAGTATGGTAGGGGCCTGGAGCGGTGCCTCACGCTCCCAGCACTTTGGGAGGCTGAGGCAGGCGGATCACCTGAGGTCAGGAGTTCGAGACCAGCCTGGGTAACATGGTGAAACCCCGTCTCTACTAAAAACACAAAAATTAGCTGGACATGGTGGCGCATGCCTATAATCCCAGCTACTTGGGAGGCTGAGGCACGAGAATCACTTGAACCAGGGAGGTGGAGGTTGCAGTGAGCTGAGATCAGGCCACTGTACTCCAGCCTGGGCAACAGAGCAAGAGTCTGTCAAAAAAAAAAAAAAAAGGCTGGTAGGAAAAAGAAGGGAAGAAACAGGAGGGTATTGGGGAAGATGAAGCATACATATGGCTGGGCGCAGTAGCTCACGCCTGTAATCTCAGCACTTTGGGAGGCTGAGGCAGGTGGATCACAAGGTCAGGAGATCGAGACCATCCTGGCTAACATGGTGAAATCCCGTCTCTTTTTTTTTTTTTTTTTTTTTCTGTTCCGTGATGGAAGAGAAACCCCATCTCTACTAAAAATACAAAAAATTAGCTGGATGTGGTGGGATGCATCTGTAGTCCTAGCTACTTGGGAGGCTGAGGCAGGAGAATAGCTTGAACCCAGGAGGTGGAGTTTGCAATAATCATGCCACTGCACTCCAGCCTGGCAACAGAGCGAGACTTTGTCTCAAAAAAAAGCATGCATATTTGAAGGAGCACAGGGAAAAAGAGGAAGATATTCAAAATAGCAAAAAAAAAAAAAAAAAAAAAAAGAGGCTATTTATTGTAGTACATAGTGTGGAGGTAAATGAAGGCATCCTCACACACATAGCCCCGTTGAAGGATAGAGTATGAGGTCTTCTGCTAACCAAGAGAGAACAGATGAATGCCATTCTGTTGTGTTAACCTTATTCCAGCCATGGTCAAAAGGTGATGAGGAATAAATAGTTAAATAACTGATGAGAAGGATGTCCAAGGTATACTAAGTGCCAGAAAGAAGTCTTTATGTAAAAAATAAAAATCTCTGCATGCATGAATGTGCTTGTACAAATACATACATTTAAATATATAGAGCAGTAGTTTCCAAACTTTGTGCATATTTGAGTCACCTGGGGATCTTTAAAAAGTACTGATACCCATTCCATTGAATAGAAAGAAAAGATGCAGGAAAAGAAAAAAAATAAGAAAGAAAGAAAAAAAAGTACTGATACTTACCGTCCTCTGATTTAACTGGTATCGGGTGCATCAGGAATTTTTTTTTTTAACTCCCCCAGGTGATCCTAATGTGCAGCAAAGTTTGGCAATCACTGGCATAGTAAAAGCTCTGTTAACAGTGGTTACCTGTTCTCAGGATAATTAATAAAGGTGGACTTTCATTTTATCTTTTTGTATTGTTTGAGGTTTTGTGAGCATATGTTACTTTAGTGAGTTTTAAGCAATACAAAAAAAGTGAGGAGAGAACAAGGTAATTGAACAGTAGTAGACTCCTAGTGAAAAATCAAGGCCAAATATAGCATCGGAAGTCCAACTTTCTGTGTACTCCATTTCTGTGATCTTGTAACTTTTACATTGAAAATTCCACCTGAGGCTGGGCATGGTGGCTCATGCCTGTAATCTCAGCACTTTGGGAGGCCGAGACAGGCATAGCACTTGAACTTAGGAGTTTGAGACCAGCGTGGCCAACATGGCAAAAACCTCTCTCTACCAAAAATATAAGAATTAGTCAGGCGTGGTGGTACTGACTATAATCTCAGCTACTCAGGTGGCTGAGGCAGAAGAATTGCTTGAACCCAGGAGGTGGAGGCTGCAGTGAGCCAAGATTATGCCACTGCACTCCAGCCTGGGGAGCAGAGCTAGAGTCCATCTCAAAAAAAAAAAAAAAGAAGAAAAATTCACCTGAGCTTTCACTTTTCCCCTCAGATCTGTGTGCCAATGTCAGTGGAATTTGAGGAGCTCCTGAAGGCTCGAGAGAATCCAAGTGAAGAGGCACAAAGTGAGTAGGGGTGAACATTTCATTCAACACTAGCAAAAGTACAGGTCATACAGCCATGGCCTCAGAGATACTTGTAGCCAGGTTTTCTTGTTGGTTTTGTCTTTGCTGGTTTCTGGGCTACAGTGACATTCTTAATTGGTCTTGGGCAAAATGTTCATTTTGTTCTCTCCTACCTAAAATTTACTGGTTTGGAAAGCCATTATTCACTTTAGTTCACAATACTAAAATGAGTCAGCCCTTGTTACCTTGTAAGAGAACACTCACTTTTGATCTCACTTATTGGAGGTTATATTGTGAGCACAGGGAGGATATTTGGGTGACGTGCTGTCTCAAGAAACTAGGAACAAGCAGTCCATTTGAAAAGGTAAGTTCAAGAGAGTGGTCTGTGGAATCTGAATCATTGATGTATTTGATTCCCTCAGACTTGGTGGAGTTCACAGATGAAGAGGGATATGGTCGTTACCTTGATCTCCATGACTGTTACCTCAAGTACATTAACCTGAAGGCATCTGAGGTAAGGCCTGGGAGAGGGGAGAGAGATTCTGATTCTGGAGGTGAGTTAGGACACTAGGCTGGGACTGCTAGACATGAAGCCATTGTAGAGTGTATTTTTTTTTTTTTTTTTTTTAAAGATGGGGTTTCACCATGATGGCCAGGCTGGTCTTGAACTCCTGACCTCAGGTGATCCACCCACCTTGGCCTCCCAAAGTGCTAGGATTACAAGCATGAGCTACTGCACCCGGCCTGTAGAGTGTCTTGTATTTTCAAACTGTTATGTAAATAATATTAAAGAGGTGATAAATGAAATACTATTCAAAATGAAAGTTTTCTGTAGTGAAAACATTCATTAATAAATTTTATTTTTTTATTTTGAGATGGGGTCTTACTGTGTTGTCCAATCTGGAATGCAGTGGTGTGATCTTTGCTTACTGCAACCTCCACTTCTGGGCTCAGCCTTCTGAGAAATTGAGACTACAGGTGCACACCACCACCACACTTGGCTAGTTTTTGTAAATTTTTTTTTTTTTTTTTTTTTGTAAAGATGGGGTCTTGCAGTGTTGCCCAGGGTGGTCTCAAACTCCTGACCTCAAGTGATTCTCCTGTTTTGGCCTCCCACAGTGTTGGAATTACAGGCATCAGCCATTGTGCCCAGCCCATTATCAATACAACAAGCATATTTTACCTTTGCCAAAATAAATTTTTTTTTTTGATATAAGGGTTTTTTTTGTTTTGTTTTGTTTTTGTTTGTTTGTTTGTTTTGTTTTCGAGACAAGGTCTCACTTTGTCATCCAGGATGGAGTACAGTGGCACAATCTTGGCTCACTGCAGCCTAGACCTCCTGGACTCAAGCTATGGATCCCACCTTAGCCCCACCAAGTACTTGAGACTTCAGGCACATGCCACCATGCCCAGCCAATTTTTTGTACTTTGTGTAGAGACAGGGTTTTGCCACGTTGCCAGTGCTGGTCTCAAACTCCTGAGCTTAAGCAATCTGCCTGCCTTGGCCTCCCAAAGTGTTGGGGTTCTAGGCATGAGCCACCACATCCAGCCTTACATAAGATTTCTTAAAATTCTTATTTTAAATAAATATCATGTTCCTGGCCGGGCGCAGTGGCTCATGCCTGTAATCCTAGCACTTTGGGAGGCCGAGGCGGGTAGATCACCTGAGGTCAGGAGTTCAAGACCAGCCTGGCCATCATGGTGAAACCCCATCTTTAAAAAAAAATAAAAAATAAAATAAATAAATAAATAAATATCATATTCCTGTTTTAGGCACATACAATACTAGGTACGTGGAAGATTAAACAACATGATCTTTCTGCCAGCAAAAAGCTATTTAATGTCTTTTCTTAAAGGTGTTTAAATATAGCTTATCACAAGAGATGAGGTTTATTATGACAATCTCAGAAAAGTCACAGGGAAATACATGATTAGATTCCTCATGGAGTTGTGAGGAAATGTCCCAGAAGTACAGTGACCAAACTTGAAGTTCCATGGGGGCAGGTCAGGTCCCTTGTCTGTTTTGTTTTCTTCTGTACCCTGTACTTGGTACAAAGATGCTCAATAAGTGATTACATGTGTGAGTAAATGGCAACTTTCAGGACCTTACTGTAGGATGTCAGAGTCTTTAACCAAGAGCCCAGCATGAGATAATAATCGACAATGTTTCTTTTAGTTTACTGTTTGTTAACTTGATCTTTATTTTGTAAAGTTAATTATGTCTGATATATTCCTACTTTATTTTGTAAAGTTAATTATGTCTGATATTTTCCAGTCCAGTGAAATTAACACTCCAATTGTAGTAGGATTGAATTATGGTAAAGCAAAAAAACCAAAATGGCCAGCCCTTGTTACTTTGTTAGAAAACACTCAATTTTGATCTCACTTATTGGAGATTATATTTTAACTTGTTACAGTGTAAATATCTAACTGAATTTCTTATCATTTCTTTTCTCTTTTTAGAAGCTGGATTATATCACATACCTGTCCATCTTTGACCAATTATTTGACATTCCTAAAGAAAGGAAGAATGCAGAATATAAGAGGTAGGCGTTAAGAGCTTCTAGGCCTCTCCTGGATTTGATTAGAAGACAATGTGAAGATTTTGAGGGTGAAGTTATGAATTTGTTGCCTGGAAGGCATACATGGAGGCGTACTTCCAGGTTTATTGGAGGATAAGGGTTAGGGATGATGTGGTTTTAAAACCTTCGCAATACTCTGGTTGTGGGCAAGGGTGTATCTGTGGGCACATCTTCCATCTTACGCCCATACTGTTCTTAATTTTGTCTCCCTGTGGAAGGAACTCTCCCACTCTGGGACTTCTGTGTTTTTGGAGTTTAATGGGAAAAAATTAGACTTTCTCAGATTGTGACTGGAGTGAGATGCTTGGGTGTGATGTATAAGTGAAAAAATTTATGTTTTTGTTAATTCCTCCCCTGATTAGTGGTTTTATACCCTTTTCCTCTTTTTCTTATTTTCTTTTTACTGAAATATTTTCTGTGTAAGATAGTTAAGACCTTAGTATTTAGCATTATTTCAGGAGAATAAAAGGAGGTAGGAAATGTCAGAATCAAAATGACATGTCGAGAAAAAAGTCAGTTGTAAGTTCATTTAAAAATTATTAAAAAATGCTATTACTAGAATTATAAGTACTATTTATTCTACAGGGAATATAACAAGATACCAAAAATAAAAGCCCTTTTTGCGTTCTCTTTGTTGCGTGTTCCTCTGTAGATACCTAGAGATGCTGCTTGAGTACCTTCAGGATTACACAGATAGAGTGAAGCCTCTCCAAGATCAGAATGAACTTTTTGGGAAGATTCAGGCTGAGTTTGAGAAGAAATGGGAGAATGGGACCTTTCCTGGATGGCCGGTGAGCTTCAGTGGGGTGTGAATGGTGGACATGCCAGGGAATTGAACTGATTATTTTCCTTTATCTTGAGCTTCCACTTTAGGGCATTAGGTATCAATTCCTTGGTATCACTTGTGACCATGAGGCATTCCCTGCGAAGTATGTTAGGTTTTTTTGTGTGTACTTTGGAGCAAGATTATCAGGGCCCACTTGCCTTGGACTGTGCCCAGATTTTCACCAATCACATTGTTACTGCTATGTGGTTTCTGCTGACCGAAAGCTTATTCAGTCATATGTTAGGAATCTATATTCTTGCTTCTGGGAATAAACATGAGTTTTTCCTGAACTCTTCAGGCAGAGAATATGGACCAACCTTACCTTCATCCTAAACCTGTTTGTTTTGTTTGTTTTTTGTAGTCAGATTCTCCATCTGGCTCCTAGGCTGGAGTGCAGTGGCACAATCATACCTTACTGCTGCAGCCTCAACTGCCTGGGCTCAAGAGATCTCCCACGTTAGACTCCTGAGTAGCTGGCACATGCCACCATACCCAGCTAATTCATGTATTTTTTTGTAGAGACGGGGTTTCACCATGTTGCTGTGGCTGATCTCTTAACTTCTGAGCTCAAGCAGTCTACCCACCTTGGCCTCCCAAAGTGTTGAGATTATAGTTGTGAGCTACCACGCCCGGCCTAAACCTGGATCTTAATAAATAACATACTGTTCTTCTTTCCAGAAAGAGACAAGCAGTGCTCTGACCCATGCTGGGGCCCATCTTGACCTTTCTGCATTCTCCTCCTGGGAGGTATGTTTCCTTCAGCGGTAGTACTGTTCTCCCTGTCTATCTTTCAGAGGGACCACTTGCTCTCCTGTCTTTAATACCATGGTTGTGTTGTGATAAGGCAGTATTTCCTGGGATCGAGCATCTACAAAGAAGGTAGCAAGGTAAAAAGAAAAAAAATAATTAACGACTTGGGAAACAAATAATCATTCTAACTACGTTAAACTGTAGTAATGACTACAGGCTCAGTCCTCTGGAGAGTTTAGACTTACTGCCAGATCGGCTATGAAATGTGTGGTCCTGCCACAGCCTCAGGAACACCCACCCACTGGCCTGCATTTGTTATTTCCCAAAAATCTTAATGTAATATTGTAATTTTCCTCTTTGTACAGGAGTTGGCCTCTCTGGGTTTGGACAGATTGAAATCTGCTCTCTTAGCTTTAGGCTTGAAATGTGGCGGGTAAGGAATGGTTTTACTATCAAAACTGTTTGATTTACTATGTGTTTGCAGTCTTCTAAGTAGCTCTGGTTACATATTTTTTTCTGTTGCTCCATACTGCAAAAATAAGCAAGCTTGTGTAGTAAACTAACCCTGAAATCCTTTGCACGTTCTGTCTCCTTAGGACCCTAGAAGAGCGAGCCCAGAGACTATTCAGCACCAAAGGAAAGTCCCTGGAGTCACTTGATACCTCTTTGTTTGCCAAAAATCCCAAGTCAAAGGGTACCAAGCGGTGAGTGGCTAGGGTAGCACCTCTGCTTGTGGCTTTTGAATGTTATTCCCTTGCAGAATTTTTAACCACAGTGGAGATTTTAAAGCAGTCTGCTTTATCCCCATTATCGGTTGACAGATTCAGTCTGCTCTTTATCTGTGCTAATAGCAGAGAGTACTATCACTGTTAATATAAACCGAGGACCGACTGTATTCATCTGATTGAGAGCAGGTCAAGTTTCTAATTTTGAAACAGTGTTCATGGCACCTTTTGTTAATAGGTTGTGGAGGCGAAATGGCTAAATAGGTTCTGTCGCCCAGACTGGAGTGCGGTGGCGCGATCTGGGCTCACTGCAACCTCCGCCTTCCGGGTTCAAGCGATTCTCCTCCCTCAGCCTCCCGAATAGGGGGATTACAGGTGCCTGCCACCACATCTGGCTAATTTTTTGTATTTTAGTAGGATGGGGTTTCACCATGTTGACCAGACTGGTGTTGAACTCCTGACCTCGTGATCCATCCGCCCCAGCCTCCCAAAGTGCTGGGATTACAGGCATGAGCCACTGTGCCCAGCCAAAAAATATTTTTCTAAGCTTATTTTTGGTAATGAAAGTTGAATCTAATTCTTGAGCTAAATACTCATACAGGGTCTTGTCTTTTTTTTTGTCTTTTTTTTTTTTTTTCTTTGGCACGGAGTTTCGCTCTGTCACCCAAGCTGGAGTTCAGCAGTGCAATCTGTATCTTTCACCTCCCAGGTTCAAGGGATTCTCTTGCTCAGCCTCCTGAGTAGCTGGGACTACAGGTGTGCACCACCACACCTGGCTGATTTTTTGTATTTTTAGTAGAGATGGGTTTCATCATGTTGGCAATGCTGGTCTGCATCTCCTGAGCTTAAGTGATTCACCCACCTTGGCCTCCCAAAGTGCTGGGATTATAGGTGACGAAGTCTCACTCTGTTGCCCAGGCTGGAGTGTAGCAGCACGATCTTGGTTCCTTGTAAACTCTGCCTCCCAGGTTCAAGCGATTCTCCTGCCTCCCAAGTAGCTGGGATTACAGGCACCTGCCACTATGCCCGGCTAATTTTTTGTATTTTTAGTAGAGACAGGGTTTCACTATGTTGGCCAGGCTGGTTTTAAACTCCTGACCTCAGGTGATCCACCTGCCTTTGCCTCCCAAAGTGCTAGGATTACAGGTGTGAACCACTGTGCCCACCTAATTTTTGTATTTTTAGTAGAGACAGGGTTTCACCATGTTGGCCAGGCTGGTTTTGAACTGACCTCAGGGGTGATCTACCTGCCTCGGCCTCCCAAAGTGCTGGGATTACAGGCATGAGCCATTGCACCCACCTAATTTTTGTATTTTTAGTAGAGACAGGGTTTCACCATGTTGGCCAGGCTGGTCATGAATGCCCGACCTCAAGCGATCCTCCTGCCTCGGCTTCCCAAAGTGCTGGGATTATAGGCATGAGCCACCGCGCCTGGCCCATTTTCTTAATGCATGTTTTTTTCTAAGTCTTACAACAACCCTGAAAAGTACTTGTTATCCTGAGTTTTTGCAGATAAGGACTCCGAAAAGTTATGGAATGTGTCCATGTTCCCATAGTTCTAAGTAGCAGAGTCAGGATTTGGGCCCAGGTTCTACCTACTGCAGAGCTTGCTCTTCTATATCACATTTTTTTTGTAGATTATAATGATGGAAATGTAAGTGCCCTTGATATGTTTTCACCTTCTAGATGAGATCATAGAGGAAGCCTCCATGCATTCTAAGAAATACCTTCAGTATTTCTGTCAGAGTCGTGAGATGAACAGAGCATTTGCTTTCATAGGATGGTATTTCTCATGTGCTTGTAATTTTTAATGCGGTGGTTCAGTAAATGTTCCCAGGTATAGGGAACAAAGCAATGGATGAGAGAATCCTTGAATGATACAGCTTGTTTCTTTTTCTCAGAGACACTGAGAGGAACAAAGACATTGCTTTTCTAGAAGCCCAAATCTATGAATACGTAGAGATTCTCGGGGTAAGTGACTGCTGAAAGCAAAAAATGGTATAAAGTACGGGAGTTAAAGGGAGAGGAACTCATGGAAGATATTTTTTTCTTTAGGTTCAAAAGAGGAATGGATAGGTGATAAACTAGTATGGCACAAAATTATAAAGGTCTGGGTACCAGGCTGTTCAGCAAGTTCATGTTCTGTTGTTAGATGATACTCCTAAAGTTGCCCAATTCCCATAAGGCCAGGCATGGAGGATAGAGTCCCTTCTAAATATAATGTCCAGAATAGTGCAGGTTCTTTGCCTGAGCTTCAGAAAATACTCAGGGGTGGCCCACAAAGCAGACACTCAAAGGGCAGGTAACATGCTACTCGCAGCAGCTTTTCACTTATGACTTACGAAAAGGCATTTACTTACATGTTCATAAGATTGTGAGAAACTTAGTAGGGCTAGAATATTAGCCGTACAAAGCTGGCAGTGAATGTTCTCCTTGAATATTTCAGGAGGAGCTGAAGTGTGGGTTGGGGTAGAAGAGGGGTTAGCCTGACCAAGATGCTTATCTCAGAGAGAAAGTAGGGAGAGGAGTAGGAGGAAAATAAATCTCTTTCCAGGAAGAAAAGGCAGCACTGATCATCCAGAGAAGATGTTCAGTGTCTCTCCTCCAGAGACACTGTGTAGAATTTTTTTCTTTTTCTTTTTTCTTTTTTTTCTTTTTTTTTTTTTGAGACAGAGTCTCACTCTGTCTCCCAGGCAATCTCGACTCACTGCAACCTCTGCCTCCCGGGTTCAATCGATTCTCCTGCCTCAGCCTCCTGAGTAGCTGGGACTAAAGGCTGGTGCCACCACCCCCAGCTAATTTTTCGTGTTTTTAGTAGAGGCGGGATTTCACTATACTGGCTGAGCAGACCTCATGATCTACCCGCCTCGGCCTCCCAAAGTGCTGGGATTACATGCGTGAGCCACTGCGCCTGGCCCAATTTTTAACTCTCAGAGCCTTTCCCTTTACACACACTCACGTGGTCCTTTGAGTGGATGGCTCAGGGTCAGATAGGTTGTTTACATATTTTTGTTAATTGCTGTGGACATTTTCATTCTGCCCTTGTTTGAGGACCATGTATATAATAGCTGTAGAACTAGTCAGCTGTGATTCTGTTATGACTGCTTTCAGTAAAAGGCTAGCTAGACATTGGGTATTGGAGAGACATATTCTTCACTGTGAACTTGGGCTATGCTAGGCTGAGTTGCCAGTCTTGTAAACATGGCTAGGAGGCCACTGAAAAAATGCCCTTGACATGAGGTTTGTCAACTTTCTCCCTTTCTTTTTCCTTTTTTTTTTTTTTTTTTTTTTTGAGACCAAGTCTCACTGTCACCTAGGCTCGAGTACCATGGCACGACCTCAGCTCACTACAACCTCTACCTGCTGGGTTCAAGCAATTCTCCTGCCTCAGCCTCCTGAGTAACTGGGACTACAGGCATATGCCACCACACCTGGCTAATTTTTGTCTTTTTTAGTAGAGATGGGGTTTCACCGTGTTGGACAGGCTGGTCTTGAATTCCTGGCCTCAAGTGATCTGCTCATTTTGGCCTCCCAAAGTGCTGGGATTACAGGTGTGAGCCACCACGCCTGGCCCCTTTTTTTTTTTTTTTTGAAACAATGTCTCACTCAGGCTGGGGTACAGTAGCATGATCTCGGCTCACTGCAACCTCTGCCTCCCAAGTAGCTGGGATCACAGGCACCCACCACTATGCCCAGCTAATTTTTGTTATGTTTTGTTTTGAGACAGAGTCTCACTCTGTCGCCAGGCACGAGGCCTGGAGTGCAAGGGCAGGATCTCGGCCTCAGCCTCCCGAGTAGCTGGAACTATAGACACATGTCACCACGCCCAGCTAATTTTTTGTTTTGTTTTTGTTTATTCTTTTTGTTTTGTTCTGTTTTTCAAACTTTCACATTAGTTTTGTGAGAAGATAATTTTTGTATTTTTTAGTAGAGACAGGGTTTCACTATGTTGGCCAGGATGTTCTCAATCTCTTGATCTCGTGATCTGCCTGCCTCGGCCTCCCAAAGTGCTGGGATTACAGGTGTGAGCCACTGCGCCCGGCCACAGATTTGGATTTTTAAACAGATAAACCTGGTAGCAAAATGGAAATTAAACTGGAATGAGCAGAGACTCAAGGCAAGTTAGAATGTGGTCATGTTGTTGAGGAAAGGAGAAGAAAGTCCTGGTTAAGGAAATATTTTATTATTTTTAAAATTTTATTATTAGTATTTTTTAGAGAAAGATTCTTGCTCTGTCACCCAGGCTGGAATGCAATGGCAGGATCATAGCTCACCGCATCCTCAAACTCCTGGGCTCAAGCAGTCCTTCTGCCTCAGCCTCCTAAGTAGCTGGGACCACAGGTGCACACCACCATGCCTAGCTAATTTTGAATTATTTTGTAGAGACAGGGTCCCACTGTGTTGCCCAGGCTGATGTCAAACTCTTGGCTTCAAATGATTCTCCCGTCTTAGCCTCTCAAAGTGATGGGATTACAGGTGTGAGCCACCACACCCAGCCAGGAAATATTTTAGAGTCAGAATAGATGAGACTGTTTTCTGTTGTTCTGTAAGAGCCTCAGATGAGTAATTAGGCAAGTGATCTAAAACCTTAGACTTTTTTCTTTGGGATCAGGTAGGGCCTGCTGACAAGGAGTTCTGATATAAAGGCAAGATTTTCCTTTATTCTAGAAGAAAGAACCTTATCCTTGGAAGTAAGGAGTCAGCAACAGGAAATTTCCCCTTCTTATTCTGCACTTTTTTTTTTTTTTTTTTTTTTTGAGACAGAGTTTCACTCTTGTTGCCAAGGCTGGAGTGCAATGGTGCGATCTCGACTCACCACAACCTGCACCTCCTGGGTTCAAGCAGTTCTGCCTCAGCCTCCTGAGTAGCCAGAATTATAGACATGCACCACCATGCCCGGCTAATTATTTATTTTTAGTAAAGACAGAGTTTCTCTATGTTGGTCAGGCTGGTTTCGAACTCACGACCTTAGATGATCCGCGCGCCTCAACCTCCCAAAGTGCTGGGATTACAGGTGTGAGCCACCACGCCTGGCCTCTTCTGCACTACTTTTTTCTGACTTTTCATTTATGGACCTGCCTTAGGAACAGCGGCATCTCACTCATGAAAATGTACAACGCAAGCAAGCAAGGACAGGAGAAGAGCGAGAAGAGGAGGAAGAAGAACAGATTAGTGAGAGTGAGAGTGAAGATGAGGAGAATGAGATCATTTACAACCCCAAAAACCTGCCACTTGGCTGGGATGGCAAAGTAAGTCTCAGCACTACCACTTTCTCCCCATTCCTCATTTTGGAAGCAGTTACAAAGTTTAGTAGGCTAACACTTCATGTTGGTTTTGTTTTTTGTTTTTGTTTTTCTTTTTTTAGCCCATTCCCTACTGGCTATATAAGCTTCATGGCCTAAATATCAACTACAACTGTGAGATTTGTGGAAACTACACCTACCGAGGACCCAAAGCCTTCCAGCGACACTTTGCTGTAAGAAATTCAGAGCCATTTTTCCTGGGAATTGAAGTGAAAACGTGAGACTTTTAGAGAACAGAGTAGGAGCAGCCCATGTGGACCACTGGTATCCAGAGCTGAAGGGAATCAGAAGAGGATCGTTTTAAAATCCAGCCCATGGCATTTGACTTTTGGCACCAGTGTCAGTCTTAAATGCCTCAGACATTTTCTGGAGGAATACTACCACTCTACTCTTTGAACCTCATTTGGTCTTCTCTTGCCTGCTGTTACACTTCTCTTTTTGTTTTTTGCTAGCATTTTAAATCCGTTTTGGCTTGGTTATTTCTCTACCCCATTGCTGATACACAGGACTGAAAACGGAACTGACTGATCTCTTTTGGCTCTTAAATGGGCCTTTGCCTCTTTGAGAAAAAAAAACAAAGGGGCTGTTATTTATCAAGCTATTCTTGAGACAGGGTATTGTTCGGGTGGTACTGCTGTAAGTGGGCTCACCTCTAACAAGGCTCTACTTTCAGTTCTTAGACTTTGGAAAGAAATATAACAGAATGGAAAAGATTTATGCTAGACCAAGGATGACAAATTCATATGAACTCCTCTCCCCATCTCTGAGTCATACATATTACTAATTGATCCTGGGTCTTTTTTGCTGAGCCCATGAGTGAGTTCTGAATATTTCTCAGCACCACCTCCAATGATTGGAGTTGACATCCAGGATAAAACCCACATGCTATTTACCATCCCTTAGCTAAAATTGCCATCATGTTTTACCACATCATTATGCCTAACAAAGATGATGCTGACTTGGCATTAGTAACCCGTATTCATGCAGGTGTTCAGAGTTGCTGGGGCTTTGGTAGGTTCTCCCGCAGCATGGCAGATGTAGGTAGAGTTGTGATGTTTTCCTGTGATCCTCACCCATAAATTTTATGTGTAAGACTACTGTATCTAGAATCTAGGTTTACAAGCTAGCCCCAGTGAGGCAAACAATGCAGTGCTGCTTTGAAATACCAGCCTTTTGTCAGTCACAGCCAGCTGTTTACAAACATGAAACAAAGGAATGCTGCCTTTAGGTAGAGTCTTGGAAAGGGCCATGTTAGGATTTATGACTAGAATGGAGTTAGTGCTCTGTGTTCAGCTATTCCCATTTCACATGGTCCTTTTGCTTCTCTCTTCTCCCAGGAATGGCGTCATGCTCATGGCATGAGGTGTTTGGGCATCCCAAACACTGCTCACTTTGCTAATGTGACACAGATTGAAGATGCTGTCTCCTGTAAGTAAGGTTTATTTACTGTCTCCTAGGCCAGTACAAATGGCCTCTCCTCCTTCAAGTCAGCATCCTAATAACCTGTGTATCTGGGATTAAAGGCAGTAGGTTGTGGATATGTAAAATCTAGGACAGTTGTATAATTATTGCATTTTTTATTTTTTTGAGACAGAGTCTCACTCTGTCACCCAGGCTGGAGTGCAGTGGCATGATCTCGACTGACTGCAACCTCCGCCTACCAGGCTCAGGCGATTCTCCTGCCTCAGCCTTCGTAGTAGCTGGGATTACAGGCATGCACCACTACGCTGGGCTAATTTTTTTATTTTTAGTAGAGACAGGGTTTCACCATGTTGGTCAGGCTGGTCTCGAACTCCTGACCTTGTGATCTGCCCGCCTTGGCCTCCTAAAGTGCTGGGATTACAGGCGTGAGCCACTGTGCCCAGCCACTAAGATTCTTTAGTTAATAACTTGTATAATCTCTTGACTTCTTATAACAAGGTAGGAAACCAAGTTCTTTAATTCTGAGTTTATTTTCCCTTTTTTTTTTTTTTTTTTTTTTTAAGACTGGGTCTACCCAGGTTGGAGTGCAGTGGTGTGATCACAACTCACTGCAGCCTTGACCTTTTGCATTCAAGCAATCCCCCAACCTCAACTTCCCAAGTAGCTTGGAGTACAAGTGTGCGCCATTGTGCCCAACAAATTTTTTTTTTGGTTCAGATGGGGTTTCCTTACGTTGTCCAAGCTGGTCTCAAACTCCTGGGGTGAAGTGATCCTCCCACCTTAGCCCCACAAATTGCTGGGATTATAGGCGTGAGCCACTGCACCCAACCTTATTTTTAAATTTAAATTTTATTTTATTTTTGAGACAGAGTCTTGCTCTTGTCTTGTCACCCAGGATGGAGTGCGATGGCACAATCTCGGCTCACTGCAACCTCCGCCTCCTGGGTTCAAGTGATTCTCCTGCCTCAGCCTCCTGAGTAGCTGGGATTACAGGTACCCACCACCACGCCCAGCTCATTTTTTTAAAAAATTTTATTTATTTATTTTTTAATTGTTTTATTTTTCTGTTCCATTGAATTTTTTTTTTTTTAAATGAATTCTCACTCTGTTGCCCAGGCTGGAGTGCAGTGGTGCAGTCTCAGCTCACTGCAACCTCTGCTGCCCAGGTTCAAGCAGTTCTCTTGCCTCAGCCTCCAAGTAGCTGGTATTACAGGCACCTGCCACTGTGCCCAGCTAATTTTTGTATTTTTAGTAGAAACGAGGTTTTTTTGGGGTTTTTTTTTTTTTCTTTATTTGCATATCTCATCTAATTCTTAGAAACAAGGTTTAACTATCTTGGTCAGGCTAGTCTTGAACTTCTGACCTTGTGATCCACCCGCCTCAGCCTCCCAAGGTGCTGGGATTACAGGCATGAGTTACCGCGCCTGGCCTAATTTTTGTATTTTTAGTAGAGTTGGGATTTCGTCATGTTGCTCAGGCTGGTCTCAAACTCCTGACCTCATGATCCACCTGCCTCAGCCTCCCAAAGTGCTGGGATTACAGGCACGAGCCACCATGCTCAGTCTATTTCATATTTTTATCCATTTTTAATTCTGATAGGGACATGTTGTAATTAAATTTTATCTCTTGCATTTCCGTCAGTTTTATATGTATTTTTTGCGTTAAGCTATACAAGCTCTATTGTAACCTTATTAATCATTCCCATTTTCTTTTTGAAATTTTCTTTATCTGTTAGCATTGTTTGTTCCCTTGTGATCATTTCCTTAATCCTCAAAGTTTTGGCAGCAAATGTTAGATTTTTTGTTTTGCTTTTTTTCCAAATATAAGGCTGAGTAAGGCTGGCTATTTTTTAACCCAGTCATCAGTATTGATTGTTAAATAGGTGAATGAAGCCATGTATACTCAGTGTATTAACTGATCTATTTGTATTTATCTCCTTTGCTGGTTTTGTTAGATTTGTTTATACTTCTCCTCTGTAGGTATTATATAGTAGACTTGAAACTTCATTTAGACAAGTTTTATGTATGTATGTATTTATGTCTGGTCCTTGATTCAGGATAGACAGCTATTTTTCTAACATTTTAATGTAACATTTTAATGTTTTAGCAAGTAGTTTATTTCTACTGATTGTTTATTATCTATAATTGTCTATTATCAGCATATATTATTTGTTTGAATTATATACAAAAAGTGATTACTGTACACCTGATGGTGTAAAGTACTGTGCATATATACTTTCTTATTATTATGATTCGGTCAAGTTTGTCTTTAATCTCTCTATCACTGTTACTACCATCTTGTTTATAAAAACAAGATGCTTTTAAATTCTCATCATCTGGCTGGGCACGGTGGCTCACACCTGTAATCCTAGCACTTTGGGAGGCCGAGGTGGGTGGATCACCTGAGGTCAGGAGTTCAAGACCAGCCTGGCCATCTTTAAAAAAAAAAAAAAAAAAGTAAATTCTCATCGTCTCTTGTCATGAGCTTTACCCTCATGACAGGACTTGGTTGATAGATTCTGTCAGGTTCTTTATGTTTTGATGTGTTCTGCTACTAGGGTTAAGTTGGCTCAAAACCTAATTTCTAATACAGTTTCATGTGATTAAGAATGCAGACTCTGGAGAAGCAACCTGTTGGGGTTCAAGTCAGTGACTCTGCCACTTACTAAGTGGGACCCTGCACAAGTTATTTCCCCTAGTGCCTCAGTTTCCATATCTAAGATGTGGGTGGTAATAATATGCCTACCTCACAGAATTGTCTTGAAGTTTAAATGAGATGATGCAGGTGGAGCATTTATAACTTTGCCTGACATAACATAGTATGTACTCAGTGACTAAGTGTTAGCTGTCATCAGCATCATTTTTGCTTCTGAGCTCTTCTGCAGTCTGAGGAATAAGATCCAAAGTCACCTTTATCTTTTCATTTTAATATTACTAGTCTCATTTATCAAGTGCCAGCTGTACTTCTCAGGTAAATGAGAAGTTAGGTAACTTTTTCCAAGGTCATATAACTTGGAAGAGAGAAAGGCCAGGGATCAAACTCATGCGTGTCTTAAAACAGTCTTTTCTCTGTCTACAATGCCATACTGACTTCTTTGAAATCACTCTCATTAAGATTTTTAAAGGGTTAGTCATTAAGAGACTTTCTGAAAGAAATTGTATTCTCTTAGCCATATAGAGTTTTATTTATTTATTTATTTATTTTTGGAATATTATTAGCAGGTTCATGATTCTTCAGTTGTATTGTTTTCAGAATTTATCTCCTTATTCAGCTGTCTAGGTTAATCAGTTTCTCCCTATGTATGTTATTCTTGCTACTGCTTTAATTGTGTTATTTCTACCCATCATGGCTTCCCTTGGTCTTTTTAGGTTCACCACATAGCATTTGTAGTTTTATTTCTACCTCAATTTCTACTGCACCCACATGCAGCCCCTGTCTTCTCTCCCTCTTTTTTTTTTCCCTGAGACTGGGTCTCACTCTGTCGCCCAGGCTGGAGTGCAGTGGCATGATCTTGGCACACTCCAATCTCTGCCTCCCAGGTTCAAGCAATTCTCCTGTCTCAGCCTCCCTAGTGGCTGTGACTTCGCCTGGCTAATTTTTTTGTATTTTAGTAGAGACGGGGTTTTACTGTGTTACTCAGGTTGGTCTTGAACTTCTGAGCTCAGGCATTCCACCTGCCTCGACTTCCCAAAGTGTTAGGATTTCAGGCATGAGCCACCACGCCTGGCTGCAGTGATTTTTTTTTTTTTACTTAAATGGAGGATTTTACTTATAAATTTATTATGTTAATTATCCCATGGGTTTAGATTTCTTTTTTTTTTTTTTTTTTTTTTTTTGAGACAAAATCTGGCTCTGTTGTCAGGCTAGAGTGCAGTGGCGTGATCTCAGCTTACTGCAATCTCTGCCTCCCAGGGTCAAACGATTCTCCTGTCTCAGCCTCCCAAGTAGCTGCGATTACAGGCATGTGCTACCACACTCAGCTAATTTTTGTATTTTTTAGTAGAGACGAGGTTTCACCATGTTGGCCAGGATGGTCTCCATCTCTTTACCTCGTGATCCACCCACCTCGGCCTCCCAAAGTGCTGGGGTTACTGGCATGGGCCACCTCGCCTGGCCTGATTTTTTCTTTTAATTGTCCAAAAGCTAAGAAAGAGCCCTCTGAAATTGCTACCAGAAATCCCCATTTAGGTGATTGGTTGCACTTTATGAATTTTTTTTTTTTTTTGAGACAGAGTCTCACTCTGTCACCAGGCTGAATTCTTGGTTAGATTCTTGAAGGGCTTTGACAAAGAATATGACAGGGTCCTGCGCTGTCACATAGTAAGCACATGATAATGTTTCCATTCCTTCCTGATGTGCATATTATCTGGGCTTGAAGACTTTATTAACTTAAAGCAATTAGCAAGGAAGGAAAAGATGATTAGTTGAATACCTATGTATCAGGTGCAGAGCTAAGCATTTTATCATATATTGTTTCATTTACTATTTATTCACCCATCTTAGGCATCAACTGTCTCTCTTCTAGTCTGGTCAAGTTTAAATTATTCTACTTGATGGAAAAGGTGAAAGCAAAGGAATCAAGTTCTGTTTTCTCATGATCTATTGATATTTTATTATCTTCCCTCTCTGGCAGTGGACCTGTCTCATGTATTCCATGTAGCCATTTGTTCTAAGAGTTCACTTTCCTGACACCATAATTTAAGCTTCGAGTTGTTCTTTACCTGGTTTTGTTTTTTCTTTTTGTTGTTTTTTTTAAGTAGCCCCAGCTGTTGCATCTTAACCTGGTTTTGTATTTGTTTTTTTCTTGTGTATAAATGTCTGATCACTCCCTCTGAATCTGTGATGGTTTTTTCAGATGTCTTTACCTTTTCTCCTTCATAGAGATTGCTATTGAACTGTTAGAATTTTTATATTATGAAATATAATATGAATATAAATAATATGAAATGTTAAGAAAGTAAGGTCACTTTCTTCCATTCTCATAGGTTGTTCCATATTAACCCCCTTCAAGAGTATCAATTCTCTGTTCTCGGAGGTCTTTGGTTGTATTTGATCCAACTTTTATAGCAAAGCAAGATCATGACAAATTTTGCAGTGGAAGGGATTTTGTCTATAGGTGGTCCAGAACCCAAGGTCTAGTTTGGGGTAGGCAAGAATCTCAAAGGTAGAGTCTTACGAGGAGCATCCTAATGGCAGGGAGGGAGGATGATAACAGTGGATACCCGACAGATGTTCAGTTCATCCTGATTGCTGTTCATTTCTCATCCTGCAGTGTGGGCCAAACTGAAATTGCAGAAGGCTTCAGAACGATGGCAGCCTGACACTGAGGTGGGTACTAATATGGATGGTGTTGGGGATAGTGTCAAGTGATAGAGAGCTCCCTCACTATGTAGAAGGGAGGTGCAAGATGATCCTGGCAAATTCTCTGCAAATACTAGAATAGCATGTAATGGTGTACTGCAGCAGTGAGTATAATGTGACAATATCTATAAATTGACTTTTCCTTTTTTTTTTTTTTTTTTTTTTTTTTTTGACATGGAGTCTCTCTCAGTCACCTAGGCTGGAGTGCAGTGTCGCAATGTTGGCTCTCTACAACTTCAACCTCCCAGGTTCCAGCAATTTTCCTGCCTCTGCCTCCCAAGTAGCTGGGATTACAGGCGCCTGCCACCACACTCAGCTAATTTTTGTATTTTTAGTAGAGACAGGGTTTCAACATGTTGGCCAGACTGGTCTTGAACTCCTCACCTCAGGTGATCCACCCACCTCGGCCTTTCAGAGTGCTGGAATTACAGGCGTGAGCCACCACACCTGGCCTTAAATTGACTCTTGACATGTAAGCCTAATTTATTTGTTATATTTGTCAGACTTTATTATTATTTTAAAATATGGAATGCTTCACAGATGTCCATGTCATCCTTGCACAAGGGCCATGCTACTCATCTCTGTATCATTCTAATTTTAGTATATGTGCTCCCAAAGGAAGCACTGTCAGACGTTATTTTTATTTTTGGTTTTTTTTTTTTTTTTTTTTTTTTTGTGATAGGATCTGGCTCTGTCATCTAGGCTGGAGTGCAGTGGCACGACCTCGGCTCACTATAACCTCTGCCTCCTGGGCTCAAGCCATCCTCCCACCTCAGCCTCCCAAGTAGCTGGGACTACAGGTGTATGCCACCACACCCAGCTAGTTTTTATATTTTTTGCAGAGACCTGGGTTTTGCCATGTTGCCCAGGCCGGTCTCAAACTCCTGAGCTCAAGTAATCCGCCCACCTCAGCCTCCCAGGTATTACAAGCATGAGCCACCACACCAGGCCAGTACTGTCAGACTTTTTTTTTTTTTTTTTTTAATAAAGACAGGGTTTCACCATGTTGGCCAGGCTGGTCTTGAACTCCTAACCTCAGGTGATCCACCCGCCTTGGCCTCCCAAAGTGCTGAGATTACAGGCGTGAGCCACCACGCCCGGCCAGTACTGTCAGACTTTAAATCCATGTCTGAAGACAGGTTGTAGGCTGGCATGGTTGTTCACAGTTGTAATCCTAGCACTTCAGGAGGCCAAAGCAGGAGGATCACTTGAGGCCAGGAGTTTAAAACCAGCCTGGGCAACATAGTGAAACTTTGTATGTACAAAAAAAAAAGTTGAAAAATCAGGCCAAGCACAATGGCTTACACTTGTAATCCCAGCACTTTGGGAGGCTGAGGCGGGCAGATCATTTGAGGCCAGGAGTTCAAGACCAACTTGGCTAACATGGAGAAACCCCGTCTCTACTAAAAATATAAAAATTAGCGGGTGTGGTGGCACATGCCTGTAGTTCCAGCTACTTGGGAGGCTTAGGCATGAGAATCGCTTAAACCTGGGAGGTAGAGGTTGCGTGAGCCAAGATTGTGCTGTTGCACTCCAGCCTGGTGACAGAGCAAGAAGACTCTGTCTCAAAAAAAAGAAAAACTTAGCCACATGTGGCAGCGCATGCTTATAGTCCCAGCTAATTGGGAGACTGAGGCAGGAGGAACGTTATTCTCCCATTCAAATTTTGAAATGGGCCAGGTGCAGTGGCTCATGCCTGTAATCCCACCACTTTGGGAGGCCAATGCAGGCAGATCGCTTGAGCCAGAGTTAAGAGAACAGCCTGAGCAACATGGTGAAACCCTGTCTCTACAACCTGGGAGGTGGAGGTTGCAGTGAGCCGAGATCATGCCACTGCACTCCAGTCTGGGTGACAGAGCAGAGCAAGACTTCGTCTCAAAAATAAATAAATGCCGAGATCATCCCCCTGTACTCCAGCCTGGCTGACAAAGCAGAGCAAGACTTCATCTCAAAAATAAGTAGAATAGGGTAGGATAGGATAGACTAGAATAGAATCAAACAAAATTGCTCTGGACATGGAGAAGCTCGGACTTCTTGGCTTCCCTTTCAACCCCTGCAGTCGTCTCTGGGCAGAAACATGGGATTCTTGGGAACCATTTGCAAACTGCTGTTGTAGGTCAGCCTTTCTTAACCAGCGTTCCTCATCTTAAACACAAAAAGAAAGCTAAATGAACTATTTTCTCAGATACCCTAAAGATAGGTCATGACTGATACCATTCTAGATGTCTAGGAGAGAAGTTAATTCATTGCACACAGTGGCTGCTTTTGGGCAGTGGGGCTTAATTCTCTTGTGGAACCCCATTTGAGAAAGTCTGTCTTAGACGAATTCCAATCCTAGTGTACCAGAGTATGCCATGGAATCAGGTCAGGGTGAGCTCAGGTACCTAGAGATTGGTTCCAAACACTTCTTTTAGGAGATGTATCTAACAAAATATACCTCTTCCTTTTCAGGAAGAATATGAAGACTCGAGTGGGAATGTTGTGAATAAGAAGACATATGAGGATCTGAAAAGACAAGGACTGCTCTAGTGTTCAGGGATGTAGCTCAGCTTTTGGGCTAGTCCAGGCTTCCCTAAGATCTGCTTTTTCTATTTCTCCCAACCAAATCCTCTTAAAGACCCTTTGCTATGTAGTCTCATGGTCTAGCATGCATCTTGTAGAAACAAGGCATGCTGGCAGATTGCAGGGTTGGGATGTGTTTTATCTGTTTTATATTTAAAAAAATTCTGCCAGAAAATAAAACCAGACCTTGTTCTGAAGCCCAGGGTTATGGACCAACTCAGTGCTTGAGGTCTTAATGCCTCCATACCTTTTTCTTACCAACTTTAGTAGTAGCTGAGATTTAATGGGCACCTGTTAGGCTACACATCATGTTAGGTAAATCTTACCTGACCTCTTTCCCCATCCTCCTTTGTTGCTACTTTCTGAATGAGTATTACCCCAGGATGAGGTCTGCTATCAGCTTAGTTAGCCACTGAGGCAAATACTAGGGAAAGACTAGGAGGGCGAGCCAGAGCTGCTGCTTTGAAGCTAAGTATGGCACCAAGGTTTGCCTTTTGTATTAGCATAGAGAAAGGAGTTGGAGCTGGGTCCAGTGGCTTATGCCTGTAGTCCCAGTTACTTGGGAGGCTGAGGCAGGAGGGTTGCTTGAGATCAGCCTAGGTAACATAGTCAGACCCTGTCTCATTTAAAAAGAAAAAAAGATAGGCATGGTGGCACACACCATAGTCCCAGCTACTGAGGAGGCTGAGGCTAGAGTATTCTTTGAGCCTAGGAGTTTGAGACCAACCTGGGTGTTATTGT
Organism: Cacajao melanocephalus; assembly: GCA_963573385.1. NCBI lineage: Eukaryota > Metazoa > Chordata > Mammalia > Primates > Pitheciidae > Cacajao > Cacajao melanocephalus. Next base: position 29,778 of record CAUYLG010024674.1, read on the forward strand.
GAGGCCCCATCTCAAAAAAAAAAAAAAAAAAGCTGGCTGTTGGAATGGGCCTGCAGCCCAGTATGCAGTGGAACTAGGACCAGCAGTGACTTCACCACCTGCTTGCTAGGTCAGAATGAGAGACTTTGGTGGGTCTGTCTACCTGTTTCTTCTACAAGATCCCTCCTTGACTGTAAAAGTAGCGAATATTCACATGCTCTCCAAGCCCAGGTAACCATGGTAGAGTTGGGTAGAGTTGAGCAGCTCCCCCAGGATCCAAATCTGGTGTCTGAAATGGAAAGTACTAGGACAGCCAGGAAGGCACTGATCTGCCTTATAAGCACAGTCCTCTGCTGCAGGACAGGATCCCCCAGAGGCCCCATTTGCCTCTCAACATTCAGGCTTTCAATTGTTTTTTAATAAATCTACTTTTTAAAAAAATTTTGATCTTTTTCTTTATATTATAGATTTATATCTTATTTTTCTAAAAACCCGCCAGGAACCAGTGCTGCACTTGCCCCATGCAGAGGCAGGCTGGCAAATAATATATCTACTTTTAAAAATCCCAACTCACGGCCGGGCGTGATGGCGCACACCTGTAATCCCAGCACTTTGGGAGGCCAAGGTGGGTGGATTACCTGAGGTCAGGAGTGTGAGACCAGCCTGGCCAACAATGTGAGACCTCATCTCTACTAAAAATATAAAAATTAGCTGGGCATGGTGGCGGGTGCCTGCAATCCCACCTACTTGGGAAGCTGAGGCTGGAGAATCACTTGAACCTAGGAGGTGGAGGTTGCAGTGACTGGAGATCACGCCATTGCACTCCAAACTAAGTGACATGAGCAAAACTGTCTCAGAAGAAAAATAAATCCCAACTCAGGCCAGGCGCCACTTTGGGAGGCCAAGGCTGGCAGATTACTTGAGGTCAGGAGTTCAAGACCAGCGTGGCCAACATGGCAAAACCCTGTCTCTACTAAAAATAGAAAAATTAGCCCCGGGTGGTGACATGCACATGTGGTCCCACCTACTCAGGAGGATCACTTGAACCTGGGAGGCGGAGGTTGCAGTGAGCCAAGATCATGCCACCGCACTCCAACCTGGGTGACAGAGCGGACCCCATCTCAAAATCCCAACTTGAATTAGCCCTCTGCCTCACACTAATCTTTTGCCCTGGTCACTTCCATGGCAGTAAAGTTTCACCACTCCCACCCCAGTGGCGCTTTATGTTGGTATTTTCCTTCCTGGTTCAACCCATCCCTGTGCAACTCATATTCCCTTGTGCCTTCACTCCTTCAATATTCCAGTTGGACAACCTCTCCAGGGCCTGAGCTGAAGCAGAATGAGTGGATAATTAAACCTAATTGAGCCAACTAGAAACACTGATTAGTGGACTCAGGCCCAAGTTGCAAGGAGACATTGCCATTTGAGAAGAGAAACCTTGGGATGGGAAATGTGTGGAGAAGATGATCCTTCAGACTGCTCGTCGGACCAGTGGCTACATTGGGCTACCAAGCAACGCACCTGCTGCTTTCCAGCTTTTGGGAGTCCTCAAAGCCCTGTCTTAAGTGGGTACCTGGGACTCCAGGGTTAATGGGTTCTCCCTCTGCAGTGTGGAGAGGAGGTAGGACCAAGTTCTGAGGAGTTGTGCCATCCCCTTGTCCAGTAACTGAAGTCATCATGTGAACTCTGCCAGAACAGCCTTGGAGGGAACCTGGGGCTTAACTGTCACTGCAGAAGTTTGTTGATTTGTTACCTTCATTGATTCAGGGTTGTTTTTTTTTTTTTTTTTTTTTTTAACTGCCTTTCATATGCCAGGCACAGCTAGATCCAACCTTGAAAAAGTGGAGATGAGACATTGGAGGCAGAAGCCTCTGGGACTGCAGGAAAAGCCATATGGCCAGCTCCATCCAGCTGCAAGGGGCACAGCTGTTTTCTGAGGTACAGGCAAACCACATCAAGTTAGTTCTCAGAAGCGATTCCTTCAAGTTTGGACATCATAGGGTCAGCCAAAGGAAGAAAAGAATTTCAATCGGACACCTGCCTTGGCCTCCTAAAGGGCCAAGATTTCTGGCATGAGCCACTGTGCCCAGCCAAGAATCTCTCTTAGACATGGAGTCTGAAACACCACCCCCACCCCTCCCTCACCCACCGACCCAGAGATGGAGTCTTGCTCTCCTGCCCAGGCTGGAGTGCGGTGGCCTGATCTCGGCTCACTGCAACCTCTGCCTCCCGGGTTCAGTGATTCTCCTGTCTCAGCCTCCCAAGTAACTGGGATTACAGGCGCGTACCACTAAGCCCAGCTAATTTTTTTGTATTTTTGGTAGAGACGAGGGTTTCACCATGTTGACCAGGCTGGTCTCGAACTGCTGACCTTGTGATCCATCCACCTCAGCCTCCCAAAGTGCTGGGATTATAGGCCTGAGCCACCACACCCAACCTGGAATCTGAACTTTTGCCAACGAGCTTATTGCTGAGAACAGTTAATTCAATTCGCTCTTCAAGGAGGAAAGCTGCAGGAAGTGTTTAGGGAGTCATTCCTACGATTGATCCCCAGGTTGGTGCTGCTAAACCCAAAGGCTGCACCTGGGATGAACTCTCCCTGGAGTCGTCCACGCCTACTTCTCAGAGGAAAGTGAATACATCTGTCTCTGACCTCAGCCAGGTACCCCTTTCTTCTCCATTTTCTTTCCATTCCCTTCCCTGGGGTCAACTTATACTGGAAAGCTCTGTGAAGGGAGCACCCTAAAGGTAACCAATGTGTTGGGGAAGTGAAGTTCTGAGATATTTCTCATTCTCTGCTTTAAGAAAAAAAAAAATCCTTGGGATGATAGCAACCTTTCCCCTCATCCTTCAGGTCCTACTGTTAGCCTCAGCTCAGAGTTCTAAGGGTGGGAATGAGCCTGTGACCCTCTCCACCTTCATCCAGAAGAGTCCTCCCATTGCAGGGTCTGCTGTGGGAGGACACTGTTCTCCTCTCCCTCTGACCTCTTCTGAGAGCACTCTCCACCTGCCAGGTTTTTCCTCCAGACAAATAAGGCATCTCCCAGTGGGATGTTGGGATGGATGTCTTTTGATCTGCCCAAGCTGTCAGCTGGCTTTATTTTGTCCCTCCAACTACAGTCTGGGCAGCAGCTGTGCTTTCTTCTTTTGCCTGTGGTCCCTGTGTGTCCCTGGTGGCAGCAACGTGAGAGGCAACTCCCAGAGCTGACACATGATTGGAGGGAAGGAGGAAGGGCAGCTTCCAGTATCCAGGGGCTGCAGTTGTGTCCTCCCTGCCTTGTGCATGCACACTCACAGCCCTCCGCACCTTCAAGTGCGCAGGTAGGTCTACAGCTGGGATAGGGTGGGGCACAGAGAATACTGAGAATATGCTTTAGCCATGGAGGGGCACACAGACTAAAGCAGATGGGCAAGAAGCCTGGATTGATATAGCCTAGGAGGTACCCATCTAGCTTTGCCCAGCCTTCTGATTCAGCTCAGTGTCTGTCTACCTGCCTGATCTGTCATATGTAAGCCTCATCTGTGCAAAGTAAGGAGAAGGAAAGGGGCTTTTGTGAGAGGCCTGGGCTCTTTTCACAAAGCTTCAGGGACCTGGGTAGAACCTTTGGGCCCTTTGAACCTTTGGTGTTTGGAAACTGAGGTCCCCTTGGAAATGTGCTGACTGGCTAAAAACTTTTTTGTTGTTGTTTCTGAGACCGAGTCTCACTCTGACGCCTAGGCTGGAGTGCAGTGGTGTGACCTCGGCTCACTGCAACCTCTGCCTCCCAGTTCAAGCAATTCTCCTGCCTCAGCCTCCTGAGTAGCTGGGATTACAGGCATGTGCCACCACAGCTGGCTAATTGTTTTGTATTTTTAGTAGAGACGGGGTTTCACCATCTTAGTCAGGCTGGTCTCAAACTCCTACCTTATGATCTGCCCACCTTGGCCTCCCAAAATGCTGGGATTATAGGCGTGAGCCATAGTGCCCAGCCCCAAAAACTTTTATTTAGGACAAGGTCTTACTGTTCCCTAGGCTAGAGTGCAGTGGCATGATCATAGCTTATGGCAGCCTCCCAACTCTCGGGCTCAAGTGACCTCCCCACCTCAGCTTCCCAAGTAGCTAGTACTACAGGTGCACACCTCCATGCCCAGCTGATGTTTTGTAAAGATGGGGGTCTCACTATCTTGCCCAGGCTTGTCTTGAACTTCTGGCCTGAAGCAGTTCTCCTGCCTCAGCCTCCTGAGTCACTGGGATTATAGGTGTGAGCCACCATGCCCAGCAAGATAATTGTTTCTCAAGTGTAGTGTTTGTTGGTGGCGGGGACGGATGGGCAACAGAGAGGCTGACACCATCAGAAGGGCCCAGCCCAGGAGTCCTTGCTGCACATTCTCCTGTGTATCACATCACGCTGGCTGCTGTCACTTGAGAGACAATTCTGAATGCTGATGGAGGATTATATCCATGAGGGCAGGGAAACAGATGCCCCATTAGCGTTGGGAATGGTAGGGTTGTGCTCAGTTCCAGGGCTGGGCAAGATGGGAATAAGCCCCACTCTCATCTCCAGCAGTTTTCTACCTTTCATGGAAAACCCTAAACTCAGGCTTAGACCGTTCCAGGTCTGACCCTTAGTGCTGCAGGAGGCAGAGCCTGGGATCCAGGAACCCGGTGTCTGAGAGCTACCTCCTGTCTTTGGCTCAGCACTCATTTAGGGACAAGGTGGGGTCTGAATCCTGAAGAACACTTGGACAAAGTGAGCCTGGACTTTTGACTCTCTGTGGCCCAGGGTTTCCCTGCCTTGGGTTCTGAGGAAGCACATCACCCCACCTTCCCACCCCGGGCACCTTCTGACGATGGCAGCAAATGAGGCCAGATCAGAGGCACTAGATATCTATTTCCTGTCACAGCACCTGCTCCAGTTCTGCCTCCCCTCAGGCTGGGATGCTGCTGTTGCCATGCCAATGACAACGTATACTCTCAGAGAGGCTGTTACTAGTATGCAGTCCCCTTTGTGACTGCCTCAATGTCACTCTGACAGTATGACTTGCAGGAAGCGAGAGCTGAGCCCCGAAACCTCATATTCCCTAAAGGTTGACCCACCCCCACCCTAGTTCCTTAGCTTCAGTTTATTCATTTCCATAGCACAATAATGGAAATTTTGTCTGTAGATTTCCTGGGCTGCCCAAAACTGGTCCTTCCCTCTCTCTGGCTCCTGTAGCACCTCAGTTGAAGATGTATGTGGCCAATGGTAGCCACAGAGCTGCTTTGCTCAGAGGTAGCTGTTCTCAGTCCAGGGAACCTGGCCTTTCCTGGACCATGACTATTGCTGGACCCTGGGACTGCCCCTATTTTCCCCTAAGTTCATGACCTCTTCTACTTAACTGCTGCATGACCTTTCTTTGACTTATGACCTTTGAGCTGGTTACCCACTGCAGTGGCTCCCTCTCTCCATTTCCTCCTGTCAGTCCTCCTGCTGGTCTTACTGGTAGCCCAAAACCTGGCAAGCAGTCAGCTGACCCCTCCTTCTGTCCAGGTAAGCAGCATGTGAAGGAGGGGACAGCCTTCCCTTTTTGTATTTTTTGGAGACAGAGTCTTGTTGCGTCGCCAGGCGCCAGGCTGGAGTGCAGTGGCACGATCTTGGCTCACTGCAACCTCTGCCTCCCAGGTTCAAGCAATTCTCCTGCCTCAGCATCCTGAGTAGCTGAGACTACAGGCACGCGCCACCACGCCCAGCTAATTTTTGTATTTTTATTAGAGACGGGCTTTCACTATGTTGACCAAGATAGTCTCGATCTCTTGACCTTGTGATCCACCTGCCTCGGCCTCCCAAAGTCAGGCGTGAGGCACCGTGCCTGGCTGGGGACAGCCTTCCTAATGCCTTCAGCCCTGGGTGTGGGACCACAGTGCTCAAATCTGTCTGCAGATATGCCACAACTTCCACTGCCTCGGAGAGATGTGCTACCAGGAGGCAAAGTTCTCCAACCAGACAATAGAGTGCAAGCCCGGGCAGCACAACAGCCAGGTGTGGGGCTGGGGTTATGATGGACCCCAGACAGGGCACTTCTCAGAGGTGAAGGGGAGTGGAGGAAGTGGAGGGGGGACTGATATGCAGGTACAGTAAAGTGCAGGAACAGATCCTGAAGCGGGAGGGAGAGGAGTCAGTATCTGGGATGTTGGGAATGTGGAGATATAGACCAGGCCTGGCTGTCCCCCCATCCTCCTGGACATGCCTGCATTCTCTCTACCCAGCTGATTCAACTCAACGCTTCCCACCATGTTGCCTGGTGCAACTTCAGCTGTGAAGGGGGAAATGAATCTGGTCCTAGCCCTTGCCGGCTGTCCAACAGCTCAGCCCCCAGCCCAGGCCCCTGCAGGCTGCAGTGCTGCAGTGGAGGCCCACTCTGCCTCATGCTCAATGAGTCAGCCTTGGGTAAGACAGCCCCACCCTTATTGCTCAGCCCTGCCCCACCAACCTGCAGCTCTGAGCCCCATTGCCCCCACCTCTGACTCCCATTCCTACTCATCCACAAGCTCAGAGCCCTTCTGCCCACTAATCCCTAACTCTGAACCCAGTCCTTTGAGAGGCCCTCAAATCTCAGCTCAATTTTCACCAGCCCCCTAACCTCTATGAATATGCTAACCTCTAGGCCTTGCCTGACTGACCCCTACCTTTAATGCCTTCCCTCCTCATCAGCTCCCCAAGTCTGAGCTTTCTACCTCTGGTTCCCCACCCTCTCCCAGATTCCCCACTCCTAACATCCCCACCCCTCCCCAGTCCAGCCCATCCAGCACTCCGCTATCCAACAAGCTGCAAAGAGGCCTGGGCAAGCACCTGCACTCATCCAAGGTGGCAGCATGGGGAGGCCGTCAGGTTGTGAGCTGCCCACACACATGATGCTCTCCCTGGGGGCAAGGCAGGGGGCCAGGGCTTTGCAGAGGTGTCACAGCACTTCCCCAGGCAGTCCTGCTCTGATCCTAGGTCTAGCCCACCTGACGATCCCAGAGGTCAAGCTGCATTCCACTCCACCCCTGGTGACCACCACCTTGCCAGCCCTCCAGGGAAATGTGAGTGTCTCATTCTCACCTGCCTGCTCTGGGAAGTGAAGGCAGGAACAGACAGTGTGTGGTGGATGGGGCCAGTGATACGGGCACGATAGGGCTCCGGCCTTGCCTCTGTCCCGCATTTACCACCTGTTTAGTCTGCACAGAGCTCCCAAACCTCCTCCTGCTTTCTCTTCCAGGAGAAAATCTGTGCCACTTTCTCCTGCCATGGTGGTGACTGTTTCAAAAGGCAGAAAGCTGTGGCCATGTGCCCTGAGGGCTTGGACTTCTGTGAGGTGAGCTCCAAGGATGAGGGAGCTGTCCTCCCTCAGAGCTGCATGGCTTTCTCCTTCTACCTGGAACAGGTAGCTCAGCAGTGGGATCTGGCTGGAGCTAGACCTGCTGGGAGCCAGGCTGCCTGGCATCCAGCAGGCTTGATGCCCTCAGCGTTGGTTGCATGATGCCAACACCAAAGGCAGCAGCTGGAATTTCCATACCTCCATGATGTGCCCCTTTGTTTCTGGCCACCCTGTATGTTCCCTAGGGACTCACTGATCTTGTGGGCAGGAAGCTAGGGGTTCAAGGAGGTTGAGCTCAACCCATGACCCACTTAACACTTTCTGCCTTTGAGTGGGGAAAAGGGGCAAAGGGAAGATGAATGGTCCCACCTCTTCTTGCAGCTGAAACGCTCCAGCTCAGGTTACACTGCAGGCTGCAGCCAGGCCTGTGAAGCAGGGACCTCCCAATGTCATGAGGCTGTGGCTCTGCCCTGCTGTCAGGAGTGCTGTCAAGCCTCAACCTCAGGCAGCTGCCTCCAGCTGGATGGGAACCTTCACTTCAACCAGGCAGCCCCTGGGGCCACCAGAAGCCCCCTGCACTGGGCCCTGGCTGTGGCTACACTGCTGCTTCTCCACTCTGCCCTGCTTCTGTTCCTGCTCCCCTAGCTGGGCCCAGCAGAATCCAGGAGCAGCCACCAAGAAGACCCTGTAGATCCTACAAGCCTTCAGGCCCATCTCCAGCTTTGATTCCTGTAGTTGCGTCTTTAGAAAAGGGCTTTATCAAGTCCATAGCTCTGGGCTTAAGGCTCCTCACTTCTCCCTTCTAGGGCCTAGACCTGACCACAGAACCCTCTAAGGGGGCAGGGCCTTAGCCCTAATCTCAAGGAGAGGATAGGGTTTGTCTAGAAAAATAGAAAACCTGCCTGACCCCTACCCAGTGGGAGGAGTCCAAAATCCTACAGGGACAGTTTCTTCATCATGAAAAGCACGCAGCCCCATCTACTTTCCCCAGAACCCCCCACCCCCAGGCTTTGACACTAAGAGCAGGGCTGGAATTGGGGTTCCTCTGCTTCTCTGCAGTGACCCCACCCCTTGATCCTAAGGGTCTGAGTCAATTCCCTTTCTGCCCATCCTCCACATGACTTTGAAACTGAATTCAAATAAACCTGAGCTCCATTTGTGCTGTGGATGTTTCCAGGAAAAGGAATGGATTGAGAAGAAGGCAATGCCTGTTTCTGGAAGGGGCTTACATATGCAAAGTTGAACTGGTCATTAGGACGGCCACTTCACTTGGGGAAAGAGGAGGGGAGACTGGTCACAAATCACAACAGTCACCCCCTTCCCAGCACTAAAGGCCCATTCCTTCAGTTTGGGTCAAAGCTTGAGAGAAGGTGTATTTATTAAAATAGTTCATTAAGTAATTCACTAACTCAATAGATAACTGTGCCAGAAACTGCTGGTATGTTGAGGAAAAGACATAGTCCTGTCCAAAGGGAGCTTACAGCTTGATTAAATGGCCAATAGGCCAAGAGAGAATGATCTTAGAATTCCTTATCTGAGCTGGGTGAGCAATTAAGGTCACTGCAGTCTGGAACTCCTGGGCTCAAGTGATCCTCCCACCTCAGCCTCCCTCGTAGCTAGGACTACAGGCATGCACCACTACACCCAGCTAAATTTTTAAAAAATTTTTTGTAGAGATGGGGTCTCAAACTCCTGGCCTCAAGTGATCCTCCCTCCTTGGCCTCCCAAAGTGCCAAGATTACAGGCATGAGCCACCATGCCCAGTCCCTGTGCTAGCCCTTTTTGTCCATCTGGGGTAACCTCCTTATCTTAGATGGGGAAACTGAGGCCCAAGGGGAGAAAGGTCTTGGCCAAGGTCACACAGCCAGGTGGATCAAGGGAAGGACACTGCCAGACAGGAACAATATCATACCCTTTACAAAGTGTGTTCACACCCAGTAGCCTCAAACAGCCCTGTGTGGAAGGAGGGCTGGGTGGGGTGGTATAAATGGCCCAGGAGTTGCAGTCAGACTTTGAGTGGAGTCCCAGTGTTGCCACCTGCTAGCTGCAAGACTTAATGTCAGACTGCTTACCCTCTCCAAGGCTCAGTTTCTCCACCTGGAAAATGGACATAATGGTTCTTCATAGTCGGGTTCTCTCTCCATTAAGCTAGGAGAGGGCAGTTATTTTAGGGGAAGAATTTCAGTAGACGTCAGAGCTATCTACCCTGGAGTGAGAAGAGCTGAAATGGAACTAAGTAGAAAATAAAAATGCATTATTTTCTTCCCCTAAGATAAAATGTGGCCATCTTCCTTCTGGGCCCCATGGAAGCTCTGGCCCCATGACTTAGAGGGCTGGGGATGAGTATGAGGACAATCATTAGAAAACCTTTCTGGAATAGGAGCCCAGTGTACCCCAGGACCTAAGGGGTTAACGGGGATGGAGAGGTTCCCCACCCCACGATTGACTCGGGCATGCTGGGACTTGCAGGCTGGCTGACCCCCAGTGTGGCGCAGGGGCTGTTGGGAAATGTAGTCATTGTCCTGGACCCTGGGGCAGTGGTGTCCCTTGCGCCCTGCGGTGACGGCTCAGGAGGTAGGTGGCAATGGCAGGGGGCTGTGGGTGGGGGCAGAGCAGGAAATTCAGGGCAGGGCTGGGAAGGAGGGAGTGGGCAAGCTGAGGGCTGGGACACCCCCACACACCCCCGCCATCGGCCTGCAGCTGATGCAATGGGCCTGCTGGGCGGCGGTGAGGGGCAAGCAGCTACGGGGCGCTTCCGGTCTCCAAGGAAAGAAGAATGGGACCCTTCCTGAATGAGAGTCAGGGAAAGTTCCCCCAAACCCACACGGACACACCACTGACACCTCCCAGAGAGGCAAGAGCAGAACAAAAACTGCCCCCAAAAGAGAGGCAGAGCCTTGTCCTAAGAGCAAAGGGGCCAGGTCCCCTTCTCCAATACCACATATGCCACTTCCAACAAGTAGGATAGACCACACTCAAAAACAACTGGATGCCCTCCCAGACAAAGGCAGTACAGATCCCAGTGGGGGCAAAGGGACCTGACCCCTATTTCTAGAAACTGTAAAAGGCCAATTCTAGGAAGGAGAAAGAGGAGGAGGAAGAGGAGGATCAGGCCGCCCCCAATACCTGCTCCCACCACAAAAGCCCCTCCCTCCTGCCCCCCACCCCTCTGAGGCAGCTCCATCAACTCAAGCCTAACTTGCTGACCAAAGGGGGCTCCCATCTTCCCTCCCGCAGGGTCTGTGCACTCAGCAGGGGCCAGCATGGACCAGTCTGTGGCGATCCAGGAGACGCTGGCTGAGGGGGAATACTGCGTCATCATATCCTTCCTGTGCTAACTGCAGCCCTGAATCTGCCCTGGCCTTGGGAAACGGAATGGAAGGTGTTGAGGTGTCTGTCCCCTCTCCTCCCTCTCTGAGCCATCAGGGGAGAAGGAAATCATTATTTACTAAGTACTTACTGATTCCTGGACTCTCTGCCAGATGCTTTAAATATGCAGTGATCCTCCCAACCCCCTATGAAGTTGGGGGTTACTATCCTCATTTCATAGAGGAGGAAGGCTTAGAGAGTGACTTGCCCAAGGCCACACGGAAAATCTGGGAGCAGGGGAAGGGAGAGAAGGTGGGATCGGTTGGGTGGGGAAAGGCCTGGCCTCCAGATTGTCTTCCCTTGACTCTGAGCTGCAGGCGGTGCAAGGTGTGCTGTGTGAGGGGGACAGCCGGCAGAGCCGCCTCCTGGGACTCGTGCGCTACCGCCTGGAGCACGGTGCCCAGGAACATGCGTGAGTGAGGGGCTTGGTCCCCGCCTGTCTGGGCCATGGGGTTGTTCGAGACTGCACCCTCCAGCTGAACTTCAACTGCTCCTCCAGGGCCGGGTCTGAGTCTCCTAGAATAATTATCATAATGACAATTAATATGTTTTGAACACTATATTCTAAACCCTTCACACATGTACTAACTCATAATCCTCAAGATCTGAGGAAGAATTTTCTTGAGAAGAGATAGTTTAACATACTGGCCCAGATCTTGAGCCTCGTGGTCCAACTGCCTGGGTTAAAACCCAGACTTTGTTACTAACAAGCCACATGATCTTTTTTTTTTTTTTTGGTTTGTTTTGAGGCAGTCTTGCCGTTCGCCCAGGCTGGAGTGTAGTGGTGTGATCTTGGCTCACTGCAACCTCTGCCTCCCAGGTTCAAGCAATTCTCATGCCTCAGCCTCTCAAGTAGCTGGGATTACAGAGATGCCTGTTACGATGCCTGGCTCATTTCTGTATTTTTAGTAGAGCCAGGGTTTTACCACATTGGGCAGGCTGGTCTTGAACTCCTGACCTCAAGTGATCCACCTGCCTCAGCATCCCAAAGTCCTAGGATTACAGGTGTGAGCCAGCGCACCAGGCCTCACATGATCTTTTTTTGGGGGGCAGGTTCTCTTTCTATCACCCAGGCTGGAGTGCAGTGGTGCACTCGTAGCTGCACCCTGGAACTCCTGGCCTCAAGCCATTCTCCCGCCTCAGCCTCCCAAAGTGTTGGAATTTTAGGCATAAGCCCCAAACCTGAGGGAGCCACATGATCTTGAGCAAGTTGTTGTTCTCCTCACTTTGTCCAGATTAGAGAGTAAAGCGAGTTAGGCCAGGTGCAGTGGCTCAAGCTTGTAATCCTAACACTTTGGGACGCTGAGGCAGGAAGATTGCTTGAGCCTAGGAGTTCGAGACAAGCTTGGGCAACATAGCAAGACCCCACCCCCTATCTCTACAAAAAATAAAACCAGCTGGGCGTGATGGTGCATGCTTGTGGTCTCAGCTACTCAGGAGGCTGAGGTGGGAGGATCACATAAGCTGAGGAGTTTGAGATTACACTGAACTATGATTGCAGTATAGCTTGGGTGACACAGCAAGACTCTGTCTCTATAAAAAAAGGAAAAAAAAACAAACACCATGGGGCACGCAGAAAGTGTTCAGTAAGGCTGGGTGCAGTGGCTCACGCCTGGAATCCCAGCACTTTGGGAGCCTGAGCTGGGAGGATTGCTTGAGCTCAGGAGTTTAAGACCAGCCTGGGCAATATAGTAAGACCCCATCTGTATTTCAAATAATTAAAAAATAATAATAAAAAGAAAAAAAAGAAAGTGCTCGATAAATGCCTCATAATGCCCACATACCACATAGAAGCAGAGAGAGACTAAATAGTTGTCAAAGGTCTCAGAGCTGGTAAGTGACCCTCAGGGTCTCAGAGCTGGGAGGGAAGGGGCCTTAGACATTTTCTGATCCATCACCCCAATTTTCAGATGGGAAACAGGTTCAGGGAGAGAAGTGGGTAGCTAAAGTCTCACTGTTCCTGCCACACACAGTGCTACAATGCGCCATGATTAGATCAAACATGTGTTTGTGTTTTACTAACAAAGCAGGGGCTCCTGCAGATGAGAAAAGTTCTGCTTTGATGACCTCATCCACAAAACTGCAGTCTCTGATGGCACCATGGACAGAGATGGCATGAGGCATGCGCCTAGCCAGGGCACCACCAGCACAGTGTTAGGGACCAAGGAGGGACTGTGAGCACCCCAAGGCCTCCAAGACAGGGCTGAGGGACAGCCGGTGGGCCCCCATCCTCACCTCTGCTTCCTGCCCTTAGTCTCTTCCTCTATACGCACCGGAGGATGGCCATTACCGGGGACGATGTCTCTCTGGACCAGATAGTGCCAGTCTCGCGGGATTTTACGCTGGAAGAAGGTGCCACAGGGGGCTGGGTGGTATGAATCCTCTCCTGTGGGCCCCCCAGGTCATCTTTGTCCTTGATGGGGGAGCAAGGGGGAGTAAGAATGATGCTGGGGTGCTCAATTGCTAAAGGCATTCTCATTTCCCTCCCCACAGTGTCCCCAGATGGTGAAATCTACATCCTTGGTGAGTGGGCCTCTCGGTCCGGGTACCACTTGGGCCAGGGGGTACATGATCTTCAGAGAGAAGAATGGTGTAAAGTAAGAGCACTCCCCAGTAAACTTATTGCAGCGAGTAAGACCCTGTAGGATCTAGCACTGCCCATCTCCGTGGGCTCATCTCCTATCACTCTCCTCCTTGCTGCTCTGTCCCCGCCACGCCCCAAGATATCACATGTTCTCACCCTGGAGCCCCTGCACATGCTGTCCCCTCCTCCTGCAAGCCTGACATCTCTTTTTTTCTAATCAACTCCTACTCAGCCTTTGGGGCTTCCATTCATGCATTTCTCTTCCCAGGCAGCCTTTGTGAAACCCCTGAAATTGTTTTGTATCTCATGGATACATGTGCTCCTCCCTCCCTCCCTCCTTCCCTTCCTTCCTTCTCACTTTTTCGCCCAGGCTAGACTGCAGTGTTGTGATCTTGCCTCACTGCAACCTCTGCCTCCCAGGTTCCAGTGATTCTCCTGCATCAGCCTCCCGAGTAGCTGGGATTACAGGCGCGCGCCACCACACCTGGCTAATTTTTTTATTTTATTAGTAGAGACAGGGTTTTACCATGTTGGCCAGGCTGGTCTCAAACTCCTGACCTCAGGTGATCCACCCACCTCAGCCTCCTAAAGTGCTGGGATTACAGGCATTAGCCACCACACCCGGTGAGCCCACACTCTTATTTTTTGAGACAGAATCTTGCTCTGTCACTCGTGCTGGAGTACAGTGGCAAAACATGACTCACTTCAGCCTTGACCTCCTGGGCTCAAGTGATCCTCCCACCTCAGCCTCCAAAGTAGCTGGAACTCCACATCTGGCTAATTATTATAGAGATGGGGGTTTCACTGTTTTCCAAACTGGTCTCAAACTCCTGGCTTTAAGTAATCCTCCTGCCTTGGCCTCCCAAAGTGCTGGGATTATAGGCATGAGTATGCCCTGCCTAGCCCATACTCTTTTTTTTTTTTTTTTTTTTTTTTAAGACGGAGTCTCTCTGTCACCCAGGCTGGAGTGCAGTGATGCAATATCAGCTCACTGCAACCTCCGCCTCCCGGGTTCAAGTGATTCTCCTGCCTCAGCCTCCTGAGTAGCTGGAATTACTGGCATGCACCACCATACCCGGCTAATTTTATATTTTTAGAAGAGATGGGGTTTCACCATGTTGGCCAAGCTGGTCTCAAACTCCTGACCTGAGGTGATCTCCCTGCCTCCGCCTCCACCTCCCAAAGTGCTGGGATTACAGGTGTGAGCCACCATGCCTACTAGCGCATACTCCTTTTTTTTTTTGAGATGAAGTCTCACTTTGTCGCCCAGGCTGGAGTGCAGTGGCACGATCTTGGCTCACTGCAACCTCCGCCTCCCAGGTTCAGGCAATTTTCCTGCCTCAGCCTCCTGTGTAGCTGGGATTACAGGCATGTGCCACCATACCCAGCTAATTTTTGTATTTTTAGTAGAGAAGGAGTTTCACCATGTTGGTCAGGCTGGTCTCAAACTCCTGACCTCATGATCTACCCACCTCAGCCTTCCAAAGTGCTGGGATTACAAGCGTGAGCCACCATGCCTGGCAAGCCCATACTCTTAATTGCTCTGATAGGTTGCTTCTGTTTGCCTGTTGGTTCAGCACACGTTTTTGAGTGTTCATCACATGCCTGGTTTGGGTATATGCTATGAACAGCCTTCTACAGTCTGGCTCCCTGAGATGGGCCCACGCGTATTCTCCTCACCATGGTATTCCCTGTGCCTATCACAGTATCTGGCACAGGCAGGTAGAATGACTCATGGACATCCCCTCTTGTCTGCCTCTATGTGCTTCTCATTTCATCAGGAGGGGAACAGACTACACATCCAGAGAACCTGTTCTCTGCCGGCTCCATCTAGTACTGCGGTGGAGGCTTATTGACTTTTCAGAGCCTTCGTCTACCTTCTCTGTAAAGAGGGGATGATGTTAATTTGGAATTCAGGGTATGGAGGGTTTTCTTGTCCCAGCAGCAGTCCCAAGTGAGCTGCTTAAGGGCTCCAGCCCGTGTGACAGAGCAAGATCCTGATTCTCCATTCTGAGGACTCTAGCCTTAAGATGCGTCAAGCACTTAGCTCTTGGCAGCCAAGGGTTCATTTCTGGCTTCCTTTGTGCAGGCTCAGATGTGACTGTCCAGCTTGACACAGCAGAGCTTAGCCTCGTATTCCAGCTACCCTTTGGTTCACAAACCAGGATGTTCCTCCACGAAGTTGCCAGGGCCTGTCCAGGTAGGTAAGACCCCAGGCCCCCTGGAGTCGGGGGTGGGTGGCTGGGTATTCACCTACCCACTTCAGTTGACTTTTCACCCTTTATACTCATACCCCATGGTTTCTGTGTCCTTTTGAAGCTGCTGGTGTAAAGCCCCAGTGCCCCCAGGCTGCCAGGCAACCGCAGTGTTTGCTTTTGCATTTACAGTTTCTAGAGTTGAATGTTAACTAACGCAGGGCCCCTTTGCCCTCCTGGCTCTGGGCAGGGTTGCACAGGGTAGGCTGTGACTGTAATGCAGAATCTCTTAAAAGCTGGCAGGCTAAGCAGCTTCTAGCAGCCCATCTTCCCTCTCTCTGCCATCCACAGCCAGAACTCACAGCTAGAACCGTCTGTCATATTGGCTCTCCTGCCCTCGAACCGTGCTGTCACTCACTGCAGCTGAGAAAACGGTCTAGCTTTGGGCTTGCAGTGAAAGGTTAGTGGCCTCTAGGACAAAATTTGTTTAGAAGGGGAAGTTAGCCTGGCAGGTAAAGGAGAGTTTGTGTACAGAGCAGAGGATAGAACATGCAAATTCAAGCCAACAGGTGCTGGGGCTTAAGTGTTTACCCAGCACTTTTAGCTGCCTTCTTTCAAGCTAATCTCTTGTCTTTGTGGGAACGGGAGAGGGCTGGTGTTCTCTGTGGTCTCACTATGGAGTCTGAGCGTCCAGGGGCTTTACTTTATTTTGGTTGGTGTGTCAGGAAGGGGACTGGCCTTGGATACAAACTAGGGGATAAGGGAAAAGGAAGCAGAAGAAACAGACAGGCCTAGTAGCTTGTGTGTAATCCCAACTACTTGGGAGGCTAAGGCAGGAGGATCACTTGAGCCCAGGAGTTCAAGCCTACAGTGAGCTATGATCGGGCCACTGCACCACAGCATGGGCAACAGAGTGAGACTCCTGTCTCTAAAAAATAAAATAAAAAGGCCGGGCACGGTGGCTCACGCCTGTAATCCCAGCACTTTGGGAGGCCGAGGCGGGTGGATCACAAGGTCAAGAGATCCAGACCATCCTGGCCAACATGGTGAAACCCTGTCTCTACTAAAAATACAAAAATTAGCTGGGCTTGGTGGCACGTGCCTGTGGTCCTAGCTACTCAGGAGGCTGAGGCAGGAGAATCGCTTGAACCCAGAGGTGGAGGTTGCAGTGAGCCGAGATTACGCCACTGCACCCCAGCCTTGTGACAGAGCAAGACTCCGTCTGAAAAATAAAATAAAATAAAATAAAAAGCCAGGTGCAGTGGCTCACGCCTGTAATCCCAGCAGTTTGGGAGGCCAAGGCAGGTGGATCACCTGAGGTCAGGCTTTTGAGACCAGCCTGACCAACATGTAGAAACCCCATCTCTACTAAAAATACAAAAATTAGCCGGGCATGATGGTGCACGTCTGTAATTCCAGCTACTCAGGAGGCTGAGGAAGAATTGCTCGAACCCAGGAGGTGGAGGTTTCGGTAAGCCGAGATTGCGCCACTGCACTCCAGCCTGGGCAACAAAAGCAAAACTCAGTCTCAAAAAAATAAATAAAATAAAGAAGTAGAAATATGATTATAAAGCCTTGAATGCCTGGTTAAGAGCTTTATTTACTTATTTTATTTTTTTGAGACAAAGTCTCAAAATGGCGCTATCTCAGCTCACCACAACCTCCGCCTCCCAGGTTCAAGCAATTCTCCTGCCTCAGACTCCAGAGTAGCTGGGATTACAGGTCCCCACCACCATGCCCAGCTAATATTTTGTATTTTTAGTAGAGACGGAGTTTCACCATGTTGGTCAGGCTGGTCTCGAACTCCTGACCTCAGGTGATCCACCCACTTTGGCCTCCCAAAGTGCTGGGATTACAGGCGTGAGCCACTGCACCTGACTGATTTTTGTTTTGTTTTGTTTTGAGACAGAGTTTCGCTCTGTTACCCAGGCTGGAGTGCAGTGGCGCGATCTCGGCTCACTGTAACCTCCGCCTCCCAGGTTCAAGCTATTATCCTGCCTCAGCCTCCCGAATAGCTGGGACTGCAGGTGCATGCCACCATGCCTGGCTAATTTTTGTATTTTTAGTAGAGACGGTGTTTCACTATGTTGGCCAGGCTGCTCTTAAACTCCTGACCTTGTGATCCGTCCAACTCGGCCTCTGAAAGTACTGGGATTACAGGTGTGAGCAAGTACTGGGATTACAGGTGTGAGCCATCGTGCCCTGCCAGATTTTTTTTTTTTTTTGAGTCAGAGTCTTGTACTGTTGCCCAGGCTGGAGTGCAGTGGTACAATCTCAGCTCACTGCAACCTCCACCTCGCGGGTTCAAGTGATTCTCTTGCCTCAGCCTCCAGAGTAGCTGGGATTACAGACACCCGCCACCATGCCCAGCTAATTTTTTGTATTTTTAGTAGAGACGGGGTTTCACTATCTTGTCCAGGCTGGTCTCGAACTCCTGACCTTGTGATTCGCCCGCCTTGGCCTCCCAAAGTGCTGGGATTACAGGCGTGAACCACCATGCCCAGCCTGATCTTTGTATTTTTAGTAGAGACAGGGTTTTACCACGTTGGCCAGGCTGGTCTTGAACTCCTGACCTCAGGTGACCTGCCCACCTCATCTTTCCAAAGTGCTGGGATTATAGGCATGAGTCACTATGCTGGCCTCATTTACTCTTTACCATGATCTTATCAGGCAAGTATTAGCGATGTATCCATTTCACAAATGAGGAAACTGAGGCTCAGAGAGGGTAAGAGCCTTGCCTGAGTACCTAGCTGGTAAATGATAGAGCCAAGATTAGGCAGGATTAGATAGTTCTACTCCAGGCTGGGCATGGTGGTTCACACCTGTAATCCCAGCACTTTGGGAGGCCTGAGACAGGTGGATCACTTGAGGTCAGAGGTTCAACACCAGACTGGCCAAAATATAGTGAAATCCTGTCTCTACTAAAAATACAAAATTAGCTGGGCATGGTGGTGCACGCCTGTAGTCCCTGCTACTTGGGAAGCTGAGGCAGGAGAATCGCTTGAACCCGGGAGGCAGAGGTTGTGGTGAGCCAAGATCATGCCACTGTTCGCCAGCCTGGGTGACAGAGCAGGACTCTATCTCTCTTTTTTTTTTTTTGAGATGGAGTTTCACTCTTGTTGCCTAGGCTGGAGTGCAATGGCATGATCTTGGCTCACTGCAACCTCTGCCTCCCGGGTTCAAGCAATTCTTCTGCCTCAGCCTCCCGAGTAGCTGGGACTACAGGCATGTGCCACCACGCCCAGCTAATTTGTGTATTTTTAGTAGAGATGAAGTTTCACCATGTTGGTCAGGGTGGTCTCGATCTCCTGACCTTGTGATCCACCCGCCTTGGCCTCCTAAAGTGCTGAGATTACCAGCATGAGCCACTGAGCCCAGGCAAGACTCTATCTCTCTCTCTCTCTTTTTTTTTTAAGAGATGTGGTCTTGCTATGTTGCCCAGGCTGGAGTGCAGTGGCTATTCACAAGAGGGATCCCACTACTGATCAGCACGGGAGTTTTGACCTGCTCTGTTTCCAACCTGGGCCTGTTCACCCCTCCTTAGGCAACCTGGTGGTCCCCTGCTCCTGGGAGGTCACCATATTGATGCTGAACTTAGTGCGGACACCCGATTGGCATAACACACTACAGCCCAGAACTCCTGGACTCAAGCGATCCTCCAGCCTCAGGCTCCCGAGTAGCTGGGACTACAGGCATGCACCACCGCGCCCCGAGAGACTCTGTCTCTTAAAAAAAAAAGTTCTACTCCAGAGCCTGAGCTCTTGAGTGTTTTGCTATAGTGCTTCCTTAGCTCATGGCACCCCCTCCCCTATAAACAGCTCAGAAAGGCTTCATGTAGGAGGTGATATTTAAGCTTAGGCTAGAAAGATGAAGAAGGGTTTTTCCCCAGGCAGGCAACAAGGAGGAAAAGGACTTGGCAGTTGGAGGGAAGAGCAGGACCTTTGGTGGGGTAGGAGGAGGGTGTGGAGACAGTTTCGCCAGGAGAGGTCAGCAGAGGGCATCTCATGAAGGCTCTTAGCTACCCAGCAAAGAGCTTGGACTTTGCCCTACAGATTAGAGAGAGCCATTAAGGAATTTTAAACTGGAGAGTGATAAGGCAAGATTTGCAAGTTAGAAAAATTCCTCAGGCAACTGGTATAGAAAAAGAGAGCCTAGAGCAGGGAGATAGGAATGTTTTGCAATGGCTGAGGAATGGAAAGTGAGTCTGGGGCCTGAGAGAGCCCTGGTGATAAGAATGGGGAAGGAGGGATGGACTTGCAAGATACGGAGGTCAAAGAGATGAGGATGAAGGCACCATGCGGGCAGTGAGTTTGGGTCACGTTCACAACTTCATCCGCAGAGATCAGAACAGTGCCTGGCATACAGCAGGCACTTAATAAGTATTTGTTGAATGCATGAATAGAGGTTGGTAGCTGGCTATGAGAATGAAGGAGAGAAGTCAAAGATGACTTCTTTTTTTTTTTTTTTTTTTTTTTTGTGAGACGGATTATCACTATTTTTTGCCCAGGGTGGAGTGCAGTGGCGTGATCTCAGCTCTCTGCAACCTCCATCTCCTGGGTTCAAGTGATTTTCCTGCCTCAGCCTCCCCAGTAGCTAGGACTACAGGTGCGTACCACCACACACAGCTAAATTTTGTATTTTTTTTTTTAGTAGAGATAGGGTTTCACCATATTGGTCAGGCTGTTCTCAAACTCCTGACCTCGTGATCTGCCTGCCTCGGCCTCCCAAAGTGCTGGGATTACAGGCGTGAGCCACTGTGCCCGGCCAAGGATGACTTCTTTCTTTTAGGATTGGGTGTGTGTCTTGCAGTCCCCTTACCTGCTCATCTTTCTGGGGTCCACACCACACCTGAGGTAACCGGCAGAGAAGGTCTGTACCAACCAACTTCTCTGAGTGCTTGTCATGATGGAGATTTCCTCAGGGAGGTACCTGAGTGAGACGGAGTCTAGCTCTGTCACGCGGGTTGGAGTGCAGTTAACACAATCTTGACTCACTGTAACCACCTCCTGGGTTCAAATGATTCTCCTGCCTCAGCCTCCCAAGTAGCTGGGATTACAGGTACCCACCCCCATGCCCAGCTAATTTTTGTATTTTTATTTATTTCTATTTCTTGGGGGGACGGAGTCTTACTATGTCATCCAGGCTGGAATGCAATGGCATGATCTCAACCCACTGCAACCTCCACCTTCTCCTGCCTCAGCCTCTTCGGTAGCTGGGATTATAGGCACATACCACCACGCTCGGCTAATTTTTTGTATTTTTAGTAGAGATGGGGTTTCACCATGTTGCCCAGGCTGGTCTCAAACTGCTGACCTCAGCCTCAGCCTCCCAAAGTGCTGGGATTATAGGTGTGAGCTACCGTGCCCAGCCACTGCCATATTTTATTTTTTCAGACCTTGGCTTTCTTACTTATACAATGGAAATATAAACTTGCTTTCTCTAATAATCCAAGAGTTTTGTGAGGATCAGATGAGGCCAAGTATGGGTTAGTAGTATGTAAATGGTAAAGATAACTTAAAAGCTGTGTCTGGCAGTGCCATAGTCAGGACTGGAACTCATGTCTTCTCATGTATCATGTCTTTGCACATCCAATTCAGTTTGGTCAGGTTCATGCAGTTCCATAAACAGAGCAGGCAGGATAGCAGAAGGGTTAAGAACAATTGTTCCAGAGTCAGATAGTTTGAGTCAGAGGGTTTGAGTCAGAGACAGAGGTGACTCAAGAATTTTTAGGAAGGAGAGTGGCAGTCTGGTGAAGGGAGAAACAGAGGACTTGTCTTGATATATTTCATAGCAAACACACTGCTTTGCTTAGAGCATGTGTTTCTCTGGAGTGGGCTCCCAAGTGCTGGTGGAGGTTATGGGTGGTGAAATCCTCCAACCCTCTGGCATCTGTTTGAATCCTCCACTCTGTCACTCTGTGACCTTAGACTTAACCTCTCTGAACTTGGCTGCCTTGTATATAAAATTGGGATAATAGGCTTGGTGCGGTGGCTCATGCCTGTAATCCTAACACTTTGGGAGGCTGAGGCTGGTGGATCACTTGAGGTCAGGAGTTCGAGACCAGCCTGACCAATATGGTGAAACCTCCCAACTCTACTAAAAATACAAAAGTTAGCCAGGCGTGGTGGCAAGTGCTTGTAATCCCAGTTACGCGGGAGGCTCAGGCAGGAGAATCGCTTGAACCTGGGAGGTGGAGGTTACAGTGAGCTGAGATCGTGCCACTGCATTCCAGCCTGGGGGACACAGCCAGACCCCATCTTAAAAAACAAAAACAAAAACAAAAAAACAGATAATAGTTTCCTCCCTCATGAAGTGTGTTACGAGGAGTAGGAAGATAATATTTATACGAAGCACAGACCTTGGCATATAGTTACCGTGAGGTTCAGGAATGGCGGGGTCTCTGCCTTGGAATAGTACTTTTGTGTTCACAATTATTCTTGCATTTTAACCTTAGACCCTTCTGTGCGCAAGAGAAACAGGCCAGGAGGGTCTCGGGATAATACAATCATGCAGAGCCGGCTCTTCAAGCTCGTGGCTCAGTCTGCCTTCCTTGTTCCTGCACAGGCTTCGATTCTGCGACCCGGGATCCTGAATTCCTGTGGCTGTCTCGGTACAGGTGCGCAGAGCCGGAGCCGGACCTGCCAACGCCGCTCGATTGTAACTCGGCCTCAGGTACCGGGCCAGGGTGCGCGACAATTGGCGGAGGCAGGTATCCGTCTCAGAAAGAGCGGTAGGGATTGGAGGAGGCTTGGCATCAGGGGGCGGGCTCTATTCTGTTTTGGGGCGGAGCGATGGAGAAGACAGGCTTTCCATTGGTGGAGGGGCACACGGGGGCGGGTTCGTCTGGGGTGGAGTGTGCGGGGCGGGTGGCGGGATGAAGAGCTTGAGAAGGCAGATAGGGAAATGTCTGCCGCCGTCGGCTCTCGGGAGCGCAACTCTGCAGGTCCGGCGGGCGGCGGGAAACTGGGCTGGGGAGTTGGGCCGGGGGCGGCGGTGGGCCCGGCCCTTGGGTGGACAGGGTCTGCGGTTTGACCGGTGGACGCACGGGGCGAAGACCAAAGTCTTGGTGGCCCTCCGGAGGCTGGGACACTGGGGCAGAAGTTCTGTTACGTTCTTCTCAGCCGGGCGTGACGAGGGCAGGCGGGTGGGAATGGGATACTCGGGAATCCGGAGGCTGGGGTTTTAGTAAAGCTCCGTTTCGAGCACGCTGTGTGACCTCGGGCCACTTGGTGCCCCTCTCTGGGCCTGTTTCGCCATCTGAGCTTGCCCTTCAATCCTGACCTTCCGAATTTGTCGCGTGGGGGGTGCACTCCCTGTGACAGAGCCTTCCTTTGGGTGAAGTATGGTATATGTTGGGGTCCTGTCAGTCCTCAGCCCCTGTGATGATAGTGCAGTGCACAGGGCTTGGGTCTTGGGGAGCCCCGTCTACTCTGGGACTAGAGGCCAGGATGAGATTACAGGTTATAAAGGGACTAGGTTTTTTCCCACCTAGCTGTTGATGAATAATGGGCAGCACAGAAGGCCAGTTGTTGAGCAGGAGCTTGTCGTTTGGAGATGGGAGGCTCAGGGATGAAATTTGGGTGAGTACGCTTTTTTGTCCAGCTCCAGGGTTTTCTGCAAGGGCTCCAGGTGCTTCTTTCCCCTGGGTGTGTCCGTGAGGCTCCATTTATGTGCGAACTTTGGCATGACCCTTAGTACCTATTTGTACCTCTTTTCTCAGTCATTTGTCAGCAATGAAGAGGCTGTCAAGTAGCTGTGTAAAGTGTGGGCCAGCACTTCACTTGCTCTTACAAGGCTTGGAAACTGTGAGGGGCAGGGAGGAGTGGCATATTTCACAAGAGTTTGTAAAATGAGAGGAAACGAGGTGGGCAGAGGACTTCCTCAGTGCTTACGTTTCTCCTTCATTGCAGCCACCACAAGGTGCGATTGAAGCGCCTGATGGTGCCGATAGTTTGCATCTTCCTTGGGCTTATCTCAGAGTTCACTATCGCTTGAGTTTCCATGACATTCTGGGCTATGGTGCTGGGACGGGTGAGAGTTTAGGAGCACATCATCTCCTTGCCCCTTCACAAGAGACTGCCAGAATCCAGACAATTGGCGGAGGACAAGCCCAATGGCAGCAGAAAGAGGTGGGTGCTGGGTTCTCAGCCAGTACACCAGAGCTAGGCTATGCAGGCACTTCATTCCCTTAGTTTTCAACTTTGAAGCTAGTTAGCTGCCCCTGGGTGAGAAATGTTCAGGGATCTCAAGCTTTCATTTCCTTTCATAAAGCGGAGACGAGCCCCATGCTGGAGAGGATTTATTGTTGTTAAGGTTTCGGTTTTATTTTTCTTTTAAAATAATTTGAAAGCTGAGTATGGTGGTGCGTATCTATAGTCCCAGCTCAAGAGGCTGAGGTGGGAGGCTTGAGCCCAGGAGTGCGAGGGTGATGTGCACCATGATTGATCCTGTGAATTAGCTATTGCACTCCAGCCTAGGCAACATAGTGAGATTGTCTCTAAAATAAATAAATAGTTTAAAAAATTTTGTTGGCTGGATGTGGTGGCTCATTCCTATAATCCCAGCACTGTGGGAAGCAAAGGCGGGCGGGTCACCTGCGGTCAGGAGTTTGAGACTAGCCTGGCCAACATGGTGAAATCCCATCTCTACTAAAAATACAAAAATTCGATGGGTGTGGTGTCACATGCCTGTAATCCCAGATACTTGGGAGGCTGACGTAGGAGAATCGCTTGAACCTGGGAGGCAGAGGTTGCAGTGATCCGAGATTGCGCCACTGGACTCTATCCTGGGAGACAGAGTGCGACTCCATCTCAAAATTTTTGTCTTATACCTACAGTAAGTGGGGTTACACTATTAATTGCTAAGTTGGTCCTGCTAAAATTGCTAAGAAATGGCATCAAGCTCCCCAGTTCTATTTGGGTTATCTCTGTTTTCAGAGTTACTTTGACCTCAGAGGAGAGTTACATCTTTTTTTTTTAATTATTATTATTATTTTTTATAAAGATAGGGTTTCACCATGATGGCCAGGCTGGTCTTGAACTCCTGACCTCAGGTGATCCACCCACCTTGGCCTCCCAAAGTGCTAGGATTACAGGCCTGAGCCACCATGCCCGGCCAAGAGATACGTCTTCTATAACAGGTAGGAAGAACCCTTTGGGCTGCCTCTGGATGTTGATACATGCCCCAAAGGAAACAGAGTAGTAGATTTGTTTTTTCTTATATGCATATGATCAAAATACCCACTTCTTGATAGCCTAGAAAACCCAAGGCAAAACGTTGCTTAAAAATGCTGTTTTTGGCCAGGCGCAGTGGCTCACACCAGTAATCCCAGTAGGTTGGGAGGCCGAGGCAGGTGGATCATGAGGTTAAGAGATTGAGACCGTCCTGGCTAACACGGTGAAACCCTGTCTCTACTAAAAATACAAAAAAAAAAAAAAAAAAAAATTAGCTGGGTGTGGTGGTGGGAGCCTGTAGTCCCAGCTACTCGGGAGGCTGTGACAGGAGAATTGCTTGAACCTGGGAAGCAGAGGTTGCGGTGAGCCGAGATCATGCCATTGCACTCCAGCCTGGGTGACAAGAGCAAGACTACGTCTCAAAAAAAAAAAAATATATATATATATATATATGCTGTTTTTGATGCATGACAGGAGAAACAAGGCTCCCCCCAGCAGCTGGCAGTCTGATGGGGAGGGGTCTGATAATACATCGATAGAGGTAACAGAGTATAGGGTTGGCCCAGCAGGACAGTGTTCCTTGTAGGGAGAGCTTGGTAGGGATTATATTAGAAGAATGAAATGAAGCTAGTTTCAGACTGGGATCCATGTCTTCAGGTTCAGATCGGTATCTAGGAGCTAAGTTGTGGTGTTGAGGTAACGCTTCTGGTTGTGTGGCAGCCTGTTCATGTGATTCTCTTGGCCTCTTCAACTACTTCACGTGCTAGTTGCCAAGGCCAACTTGCAGTGACATTAGATTGGTAGTTGGATTAGTAGAAGTCTTTCTGCTCCTTCACTTACTTAACTGCTCTTAATATCTTTTTCTTTTTTTCTTCCTAACCACTAGATGACCAGGGATGCTGTTAACTTCCTTGTGCAGCTTTTTCTTTCCTTAAAAAGAGTGAAGTCTGATTTGGGAGAAATGCCTCATTATTTCCATCTAGCAACTGAAGTTGCTCTTGTCCAGAAAACCCCATTGAGGATCCTGCCTACACAGGGCCCAGTACTTATCCAAGTCAGTCTGTCAAATGTTCACCTGCATTGCATCCTTGATACATGCAAAGGCCTGGAGCTGTGTTCTGGAGGATTTTGAAATATGCACTAGAAAGGAAATGGCTACTCAGAAGTCCCAAAGGGGCCATTCTGGGCTATTTTAACAAAGTGGTAATAGCAAATAAATTTTGGCCTTTTGAAATGGTTTTTTTAATCCAGTGGTTGATTAGAAATGAGTCAGTTTGGGCCAGGTGAGGTGGCTCACGCCTGTAATCCCAGCACTTTGGGAGGCCAAGGTGGGTGGATCACCTGAGGTCAGGAGTTCAAGACCAGCCTGGCCATCATGGTGAAACCCCATCTTAGAAAAAAAAAAAAAAAAAGAAAGAAAAAAAAAAGAAATGAGTCAGCTTTGTAGTAACTCAAATTTAAAGAAGATGTGTTATTTTTTCTTCTGGACCCAGGAAACAAAGTATTAAAGTCTGTCTGGCCAGTGAAAGGAAATGAATGCTATTTATATCTCAGGGTAACATAAAGGGTAACCTAGATTACCAGAGTAGAAGCCAGAGAGCATGTTAGCAAAATAGCCCCTGGGTTGGTTTTCCCTCTCACTCTCTTTCATCTTACTTTGTCAGTACTAATAGGTAAAACTTGTGTGACCAACATATCCTTTTAACATGGAGAAAATAAATTTGCTTTTGTTTATCTTAGAGTACAAATATCACCCATCATTTCCACCTTTGTGGGAAGCTCTGTGGGCTCCTAAGTAAATTATTTTAGGTCACTTTGTTTCCTTAAACAAAAGAGAACTGTATTCGTTTTTCTTCTTCCTTTTGTTGTTCCCCTCTCCATTTTCCTTCTTGGTGCCATTTAACCCCGTTTTTTGTTTCTAGCACAGGAGAACCCACTAAAGAGTCTTTTTTTCTTCTGAAAACAGTTTGTTTTGGAATTCTACAGTGATTGTTGAGAGCAAGTGAGGTGACCCACAAACACTCAGTTAGAAGTGGAGCTTTGAACAGAAAAATCCTCAGGGAGGGATGGTTCAGGAAGAGGAAGGCGTCAATATTTATTAGAGGAAAGATACTGTGCTGTTGGAGGATAGATGCTAGCTGACCTGCATGTTTTTCTTTGCTACTTAAAATAGACTGTTTGCTCGGCACAGTGGTGTGCACCTGTAGTCCCAGCTACTCAGGAGGCTGAGGTGGGAGTCTGAGGCGGGAGTCTTGCTTGAGGAGTTCCAGACCAGCCTGGGCACCAAAGTGATATCTCTATATTTAAATTAATTAATTAATTAATTAAATTATGCTCTAACAGTTTTGCTATTGGTGATCCATACATGTCCTGAAGCTAGAAAATGTGAATGAGAAGAGATTTTCTTCTTTCTTCTTCTTGGAATGCCGATGATGAGAATTTAAACAAAGTGGGTGTCAAGTAGCCTGGACATTTTTCATCATTTTTCCTTGGTGCACTAGTACTCTCCTTTTTTGTTTTTATTTATTTTTATTTTATTTTATTTTTTTTTTTTGAGACAGAGTCTTGCTCTGTTGCCGAGGCTGGAGTGCAGTGGTGTGATCTCTGCTCACTGCAGCCTCTGTCTTCTGGGTTTAAGCAATTCTCCTGCCTTAGCCTCCCAAGTAGCCGGGATTACAGGTACATGCCAACATGTCTGGCTAAATTTTGTGTTTTTAGTAAAGATGGGGTTTCACCATGTTGGCCAGGTTGGTCTTGAACTCCTGACCTCAGGTGATCCGCCCACCTTGGCCTCCCAAAGTGCTGGGATTACAGGCGTCAGCTATCATGCCTGGACTAATTTTTGTATTTTTAGTAGAGACAGGGTTTCACCATGTTGGCCAGGCTGGTCTCGAACTCCTGACCTCAAGTGATTCTCCTGCCTTGGCCTCCCAAAGTGCTGGCATTACCGGCTTGAGCCACCATACCCAGGCTGTTTTTGTTTTTAGAGATGAGATCTCCCTGTATTGCCCAGGCTGGTCTTGAACTCTTGGCCTCAGGTGATCCTCCTGCCTCAGCCTCCCAAAGTGCTGGGACTACAGGCTTGAGCCGCTGCACCTGACCCCTTGGTACAATATCAGATATGTGTCTCAACTTACCTTTTATATCTGTAAAATGGGAGTGAATGTTTGCCTCCTGGAAGGTCACACAGGACTTAAGGAATGCTAAATTATTTAGATGTGCTTTTATTTGGGAAATACAATTAGAAATGGGAAATGCTGGCCAGGAGCGAGGTGGCTGATGCCTGTAATCCCAGCACTTTGGGAGGCCGAGGTGGGCAGATCACTTGAGGCCAGGAGTTCGAGATCAGCCTGGCCAACATGGTGAAACCCTGTTTCTACTAAAAATACAAAAAATAGCCTGGCAGGATGGCATGCGCCTGTAGTCCCAGCTATTTAAGAGGCTGAGGCTCAAGAATCACTTGAACCCTGGAGGCGGAGGTTGCAGTGAGCTGAGATCATACCACTGCACTCCACCCTAGGTGACACAGGGAGACTCTGTCTCAAAAAAAAAAAAAAAAAAAAGAAATGGGAAATGTTCACCTCTGAGAACCGAGAACCTGGCTGCTCTATTCAGGGTCTATCCTAGGGGGATTTTTTTCCTGATAAGAACTGCACTGGCTGGGTGTGGTGACTTATGCCTGTAATCCCAGCACTTTGGGAGGCCAAGGTGGGTGGATCACCTGAGGTCGGGAGTTCGAGACCAGCCTGGCCAACATGGTGAAACCCTGTCTTCACTAAAAATACAAAAATTAGCCAGGTGTGGTGGCATGCACCTGTAATCCTAGCTACTGGGGAGGCTGAGACAGGAGAAGCACTTGAACCCCGTAGATGGAGGTTGCAGTGAGCAGAGATCATGCCACTGTACTCCAGCCTGGGTGACACAGCGAGACTCTTGTCTCCAAAAAAAAAAAAAAATTCTAGTTAAAGTACAAACCACAGTGCTTCAAAAAAAAAAAAAAAAAAATGCTGGGCGCGGTGGCTCACACCTGTATTGCCAGCACTTTGGGAGCCCGAGGCAGGTGGGTAACGAGGTCAGGAGTTGGAGACCAGCCTGGCTGACATAGTGAAACCCCATTTCTACTAAAAATACAAAAAATTAGCCAGGTATGGTGGCAGGCACCTGTAATCCCAGCTACTTGAGAGGCTGAGGCAAGAGAATCGCTTGAACCCAGGAGGCGGAGGTTGCAGTGAGACGATATCACGCCATTGCACCCCAGCCAGGGCAACAGTGTAAGACTCTGTCTCAAAAAAAAAAAAAAAAAAAGAAATGCACTTACTATCTTCTTTACTCTTTTCTTCCCTCCATTTTCATATTTCTGAATGCAATCACTAACAACCTCAGGGCATCCTTGACTTTCGCTCTGCTATTATGTCTAATAAGCAAATTCTATTCATTCTTTTTCTGTAGTGCCTCTCCTATCTACCCACATTTCAAAATCCCCATCATTCTGGTTGGTATCCTCTTACCTGAACTGTTGCAGTCGTCTCCTTATAAGTCTTCCCAACCTCAGGTTTCCCTCTCCCTTCGGGATCTCCTTAGAACATAACTTTGATTGTGTTCTACTATTATGTATGTGAACTTGAATATTGTACCACTACCTGTTGCCTATAGAATAAAGTTTAAATTCCTTAGGGTAGTGGTCAAGTCCCCTGCACTGTCTGGCCTCAGCCCGCTTCTCTGGTCTTATCTGCTATAACTCATCTTCATTTCCTTTTACTTCAAAGTCGACTGCTTATTATTTCTGGATAAAGTCCTGTACTTTTTTACCTTTGTTGACTTCTCATTCAGCTACATTTTTGTAAACTTGCACTTGCTGCTTTTAGCATTTTGCATTCTCTGTCCTTCCCAAATGACAACGGAATGCTCTGTACATCAGTAGGTGCTCAAAAAATCTGTCTGTCTCTGGTTGAACTGTAGAGACCCATACAGTTTCTAGCCTAAGGTGCTTTGTGGCCTGAACAACTCCTGCTCTCTTCCTCTTTGAGCATGCTCTATGTTGCCCTCCCCCATCCCTGGTTTGCTCTTGCCCACTTCTCTTTTAGCATTATCACCAGACCAGACAGTTCACAGAAGGCCCGATGAAGGGTGAGCCTGAGAAGGAAAAATTCAAGTCATCTCTCCAAGATCCTATCACCACCAACTAACCTGTTGCTGCAAAGCAGCTTCACTATAGTCTTCCTCCTTGAAAGCTAAACTGGTCATATTTAGTCCTTGCCAGCCTAAATTGGATTTGCACAGGATGCAAATTGGATTTTCAATCTAGAGCTTACAGTTTGCATGGCACATGATGTGTTTTTAGAGATGTCTGTGTTCGTTTTATTTTATTTTTTGAGACAGAGTCTTGCTCTGTTGCCCAGGCTGGAGTGCAGTGGCACGATCTCAACTCACTGCAATGTCCACCTCCTAGGTTCAAGTGGTTCTCCTGCCTCAGTCTCCCAAGTAGCTGGGACGGCAGATGTGTGCCACCAGGCCTGGCTAATTTTTATTATTTTTATTTTTATTTTTTTGAGCCAGTCTCGCTCTGTCACCTAGGCTGGAATCCAGTGGCATGATCTTGACTCACTGCAACCTCCACCTCCCATGTTCAATTGGTTCTTCTGCCTCAGCTTCCCAAGTAGCTGAGACTACAGGTGCCTGCCACCATGCCCAGCTAATTTTTATTATTTTTATTTTTTTTGAGACAGTCTTGCTCTGCCGCTCAGGCTGGAGTGCAGTGGCTTGATCTCAGCTCATTGCAACCTCCACCTCCTATGTTCAAGCAGTTTTCCTGCCTCAGCCTCCTGAGTAGCTGGGATTACAGGTGCCCACCAGCATGCCTGTTGTAGGCACCTGCCCCCACACCTGGCTAATTTTTGTATTCTTAGTGGAGACAGAGTTTTGCCACGTTGGCCAGGCTGGCCTCTAACTCCTGACCTTAGGTGATCCACCTGCCTTGGCTTCCCGAAGTGTTAGGATTACAGGCATGAGCCACCATGCCTGGACTTTTTTTTTTTTTTTTTAAATACAGCTTTTCACCATGTTGGTCAGGCTGGTCTTGAACTACCGACCTCAGGTGATCCGCCTGCTTTGGCCTCCAAAGTGCTTGGATTACAGACGTGAGCCACCATGCCCAACCGGACTTTATGTTGTTTATTAATTTCTTTTTAAAATTTTTTGTATTTTTAGTAGAGGCAGGGTTCTACCACATTGGCCAGACTGGTCTCAAACTTCTGACCTCAGGTGATCCACCCACCTCAGCCTCCCAAAGTGCTGAGATTATAGGCATGAGCCACCGCGCCCCATCCTGTGTTCATTTTAAGTGCTAGAATCTGTGTTACTTCTTTTTAAAGCCGTGAGATACTTGAGAAATGTAAAAGAAATGAAAAAAGAAAACTAAATATGGTTATTTAACTTTGAAGAAAATAACAAAACTATCTGGGATGGTGTCGAAGCTGAAATGGAAAAAATGGATTCTTTCCATTCTTTTTAATGCCAGGTGCCCTGTGTTATGAATGTCACTCAAGAGTTACCTGCCCTTTGTAGTATGTGCTAGGTAAACACTTAGCTCCTTTCTGTCATAAGAATAAAATCCAAACTCCACGTGGCGTTTGAAGTCTTACAGTTTAGCCTAAATTTATTACTGTTATTGTCATTATTAGTAGCACTTACCATTTATTAAGCACTTACTTTGGGTCCATGGGCCTTACACCATGTCACGGAAGTTCCATAAGAGGATCTCTATTTTTCAGCTGGGAGATTGAGGCTTAGAGAGGGTAGGTAACATGCTTGTGATCACTCACCTGGTCGGTGGCAAAGTTGAACATAGAACTCAGGTCGCACTTGAGCCCTAACTCTTACACTCTTTTTTTTTTTTTTTTTGAGACAAAGTCTCGCTCTGTTACCAGGCTGGAGTGCAGTGGTATGATCTCAGCTCACTGTAACCTCTGCCTCCTGGGTCCAAGTCATTCCCCTGCCTAAGCCTCCCAAATAGCTGGGATTAGGGGCGCCTGCTACCATGCCCAGCAGTTGTAATCTTTAGTAGAGATGGGATTTCTCCATGTTGGCTAGGCTGGTCTTGAACTACTGACCTCAAGTGATCTGCCCGCCTTGGCCTCCCAAAGCGCTGGGATTATAGGTGTGAGCCACTGTGCCCAGTCACACTCTTCTTTTGTATCCCTAGTGGCTCTCAAATAAAACTTTTACCTACTTATTTATCCTACTTATTATTACTTGTTTCTGAGCATACCATAATGCCATATCTTTGTGCTTTTGCTGAAGTTATTTTCTCTGCCAGAAATGCTTTCTGAGCCCCTCGTTTTCTCTTTGGTGATATAGTTTACTGATTGAGAGCACAGACTCTTGGCTCTGATTCCCTAGATTTGAACCCTGGCTGTGTATGCCATTTACTACTGTGTGCTCTTGGGCAAGTTATTTAACTTCTTTGTGTGTGTCTCCTGGTCTGTAACATGGACATAATAATAGCACCTACATCATAGAGTAGTTATGAGGATAAAATATATGTAAAGTAATTTAAACAGTCCTCAATATGTAGTAGCCTTAAGTATTTGCTCTTTTTGAGATGGAGTCTTGCTCTGTCACCCAGGCTGGAGTGCAGTGGCATGCTATTGGCTCATTGTAACCTCTGCCTCCTGGGTTCAAGTGATTTTTGTGCCTCAGCCTCCTGAGTAGTTGGGATCACAGGCACCCGCCACCAAGCCTGGCTAATTTTTTTGTATTTTTAGTAGAGACTGGGTTTCACCCTTTTGGCCAGGCTAGTCTCGAACTCCTGACCTCTGGTGATCCGCCCACCTCAGATTCCCAAAGTGCTGGGATTACAGGTGTGAACCACTGCACCTGGCCAAGTATTTGCTCTTAATATTATTAATATTGATAATGTCACTATCATTGTCATCATCAACAGAGCCTGACTTGTGTTCTAGGTAGTTGGATCTAGACTGGCTGAATTCTTTGCTAGTATATGAGGCCCTGTCTCAGACTTGGAGAGCCTGTGGACCACCTCCCTGGTGGTGTATGCACATCATGATGTCACTGTCAAGCATTGAACTCACTCACTTAATCTGGTCAGTTTGAACTGTCAGGTATTTTGATGCACATGGTTTGCAGGTATTTTGCTCCCATGGTTTTGCAGGTTCTTCCAGTGTGCTGGAAATGGAATGTAAAGGCTGGTGACTAAGAAGATAGGAGCAGGGTGGGTAGGTAGGTGGGGTGGGGAAAAAAAAAAAAAAAGAAGATAGGAGGGGACACCTCCTCCTAGACCTGTCCAGTAGACGTTCAGGAAGAGTAGAACGTGATTTCCACTCAGCAGTGACAGCCACACTCCCACACATTCTGTAGAAACTGTGATACTTTTGCTTTGTTATCCAAACAGATTTAAACCTTCTATTCACATTGTACTTATCCCTGGGAGTTTATAGTTTCATGGATGGTGATATCCTCATGCTTGCAAAAGGGGAGGCTGTGGGACTTTGGAGTCAAGCAGATCTGGATTTTAAAGCCAACTGTACCATTTACTGGCTCTATGTCCTCAGGCATGTCTGCTGTCTGCTCTAGGCCTCAATATCCTTATTTGTAAAATGAGGCTAATAATCAGACACCATGGATGAAGCATTTAACATAGTACCTAACTAAGAGAGGTGCTTGATAAATGGTAGTCGTTATTATTAAAGCAGTGAGGGATTAGGAGTGATGGAGAAGAAGGAAAGGAACAGTTCCTGAATGCCTGCTGTGTACCAGGCATTGTGCTAGGTGCATGACCGATATAGATTGTATTTGTTTATCCTTTTGAGGTCTCTGTAAGGATGGTAGCATTACTTCCATTTTACGTATGAGGAAGCAAATTAAGTAATTTGTTTGAGATTTCATATGAGGTGATGGATGGAGTCAGTAACATCACCAGCTGTATTTTATTCCAAAGCCCAAGGCATTTTCCAAAACACTGTAGTGTTTCTTAAAGTGCCAGACACGTTATATTTACAGGGAGACACTCACAAAATCAGAGAAATGACTACTGAGGACTTATGTGACTGGGGAGGGCTTCATGAAGGAGGAGGTAGGAATTGAGGCTGGGCTTCAAAGGAGACGTGGCCAGAAAGTAGGAGGAACTTCATATGAAGGCAGGAGTGAGGATGGCATGTGTGAAGAATCTGTCCTTTTAGAGTGGGCTGTCTTTGGGTGATGGATTGATGAGGGAGAGTAGAGCCAAAATGCAAAGAGCCTCAGATGCCAGTTGAGCCAGTTTGGGTCTTAACCTGTAGGCAGTGGTGTAATATAGGAAGATTTAGATCAGGGAGAGATAAAATCACAGATTAATCAGGTCAAGTGTGGAGGCTAAATGGGTAGGGAGAAGTGGGAAGATCTCATAGTTGGGAGACTCCTGAGGTGGCAAGTGAGGAGATGATAGCCTGGAGGAAGACAGCTGTGAGAATGAAGAAACATGACTGACTCTTTCTAGGGGCCCAAGGAGAGAGGTGAGCCGATGGCAAGACTGTACACCTGGCTGATAGGAAGAATGATGGTGCTGGTAACAGACAGGAGAGTTCAGGGAAAGAGTCCAGAATCAGACTGCAGTTTTACCTGTCCCCCTCCCGACCCCGCACATATAGAACATCTTATAGAAATGCCCGGGGGACAGTGGAGGTATGAGCTCAGACAGGGCTAGACATAATTAACTGGGATGGCTGGTAGGTTCCTTGCAGAAGAGGAGGAACAAGGTCTAGATTTGGACTGTCCAATATGGTGGCCACTAGCCATGTGTAGCTAAGCTATTTTTTTAAGAGATGGGGTCTTGCTATGTTGATTGACTAGGCTGGTCTCGAACTCCTAAAGTGCTGGGATTACAGGCTAAACTTAATTTAGGTAAAATCGAATAAAAAATTCAGTTTTTTGGTTGGGCGTGGTAGCTCAAGCCTGTAATCCCAACAGTTTAGGAGGCCTAGGCATGCAGATTGCTTGAGGTCAGGAGTTTGATAGCAGCCTGGCCAACATGGTGAAACCCCATCTCTACTGAAAATACAAAAATTACCTGGGTGTGGTGGTGCGTGCCTGTAATCCCAGCAACTAGGGAGGCTGAGGCAGGAGAATTGCTTAGGAGGCAGAGGTTGCAGTGAACCGAGATTGTGCCACTGCACTCCAGCCTGGGTGACAGAACAGGACCCTTTCTCAAAAAAAAAAAAAGAAAAAAATTATTTTTTTATTTCCTCAAGCTGTATACCCCCTGCCACCCCAGCCCCCACAAACGGAATCTTGCTGTGTCACCCAGGCTGGAGTGCAGTGATGTGATCTTGGCTCACTACAACCTCCGCCTCCTGGGTTCAAGCAATTCTCCTGCCTCAGCCTCCTGAGTAGCTGGGATGACAGGCACCCACCACTGCACCTGGCTAATTTTTGTATTTTTAGTAGAGACAGGGTTTCACCATGTTGGCCGGGCTGGTTTCAAACTCCTGACCTCGTGATCCATCTGCCTTGGCCTCCCAAAGTGCTAGGATTACAGGCGTGAGCCACTGCGCCCAGCCTTAAGCCATATTTTAAGTGTTCAATATATACTGGACAGCACAGTTACAAAATATTTCCATCATCAAAAAAGTTCTATTGGACAGTACTGGTCTCGGGCTTGGGGAGTACCTACAAGTAACAAGGAGGCCTAGAGGAGGAAAAATGCAAAAGGAGACAGAAGGAGCAATTGAATGAAGAAATAATGTTGCTGCTTCTCAGATGATTCTCAAAAGAAATGGGGTATTTCAATTTTGGTTTGGATTTATTTATTTTTCCTTGTATGATGGCATGTTTTAGAAAAAGCCCAGACTGCAGTGGCTCACACCTATAATCCTAGCACTTTAGGAGGTTGACGTGGGTGGACCACTTGAGGTCAGGAGTTCAAGACCAGACTGGGCAAGATGGCAAAAGCCCGTCTCTACTAAAAATACAAAAATTAGCTGGGAGCGGTGGCAGGTGCCTGTAATCCCAGCTATTTGGGCAGCTGAGGCATGAGAATCGCTTGAACCCGGGAGGCAGAGGTTGGAGTGAGCCAGATCACACCACTAAACTCCAGCCTGGGCAACAGAGCGAGACTTCATCTCAAAAAAAAAAAAAAAAGAAAAAGAAAGGCCAGGCACGGTGGCTCACGCCTGTAATCCTAGCACTTTGGAAGGCCAAGGTGGGTGGATCACCTGAGGTCAGGAGTTCAAGACCAGCCTGGCTGGCCATCATGGTGAAACCCCATCTTGAAAAAAAAAAAGAAAAAGAAAAGCCCGGGGGGAGGGGGCTTAAAAAGAAAATTAAAGAAAAAAGAAAAGCCCAGACTCCAATTCAGTGGTAGTCCTGGCTACAGGATGTTGAAATCGAGGCCTTGCCGTCTATCTTTGTTTCATAAGTCTGGGCCTTCAACAGATCTTGTTTGGCTTCTAGAACACTTCTTGTTCATGCAGTGAGATTAACCCTCATGTTAACCACGAGAAAAGAAGACAGCAACTGTATGAGGCAGACAGTGTTATCTTGTTGAAATGAGGAAGCAGATGCTTAGAGAAGTTTGATAACTTTCTCAATACGACGTGCCTTTGACTCCAAAGCCTGTGTATATGTAAAACACAAAAAATATATGTTATTATAGCTAACTGTAGGAAGTACGTATAAGCAAAAAGAAACCTAACCACTGAGAAATGACTGTTAACATTTTGCTGTATATCCTTCCAGACTTTCCCTGTGTCTGTGTATGGGTCCATACAAATACAGCATATGTGACTATTGATAAACATGGTATCTATGCACATAGACATATACTCCAGTCTTTTCTTTTTTTTCTTTTCTTTTTTTTTTTAAGATGGGGTTTCACCATGATGGCCAGGCTGGTCTTGAACTCCTGACCTCAGGTGATCCACTCACCTGGGCCTCCCAAAGTGCTAGGATTACAGGCATGAGCCACCGAGCCTGGCCTACTCCAGTCTTTTCTAATGTATATAGGTGTGTCAGGCCATGCTCATTAACTACCATCCTCAATCCCTTATCAGCAGTTCTGAAGTCCTGAAAGCTCTGAAGGCTGGAGCAAATTTTTCTTTTAAGTTTGACCCAAGCTCAATTTGGCAGTAAGACTTGATTGAACTGACATGAGACTATTTATAGGCTTTGTTTATCCCACTAAGTGTTACTATTCATAAGTTATACTGTGGAAATATAAAAAGTGTTTGATTAACTGGGTATTGCCTCAGACCCTGCTGGGGTTGTTATATAGGATATGGTATAGGTAATGTGTTGTCTTCCTAAAATCCCTCAAATTCTGAATTCCAAAAAACACATGGCCCAAAGGATTTCAGATAAGGGCTTATGGGTCTGTATTAGGCTATGTTGCTGCTTGGGCTAAGGAAGGCGCCTTAAGGGTCAACACTGTCTCTTTAGTGAGGCATGTGAAAGTTTGGGTTCTACACAATATGTAGCACAAAGCACAGAATTTGCAAGAAATATAGAACACTTGCACTTTTGCACATCATAATCAAGCTGCAGTTGTTACTATAGCTTGTTGACCTACCAGGTAGGCTATTACTGGGGAAATGATTTCAATTGTCTGCATGAAAGGCAGTAAGAGTACACAGAAAAATCACACTGAGCTTAATCTGTGCCTGGGGGCTGCTTGTTTAGGGTGTGTTTACTGATTGCCTGGTGTGTGCCATATATTGTGGTGAGCTGGGGCCACAGAGACAGCACATCAGTCCCTGCTTCCAAGAAGCTTGTGGTCTAGGTATAGAGGTAAGACAGGTAAGAACGTTAAACCCAGGTATGGTTCCATTATCATAAATGCCTTGATGGAGGTAAGCACTGAGTTACGCGAGAATATAAGGAGAGGCTTTCTGAAGATAACTCCTGAGCTGAGTCTTGAAGGGTGAGTTTGTAGCTCACCACGTGAAGGTGGAATTGGGATGTGGAAAGATATACCCTGGATCAGGGGTGGAGTGAGTAGGCAGCATCTGGAAAGGTAAGTTTGGTGTGACTGGATTGGGAGCTAAGAGAGAGAGGCTTCCAGTGGGGATGGGAAATGGGGCTGGAGAGGTAGTTTGAAGCTGTTTATAAATGTCTTTGCATGTAATAAGAAGTTTGGGTTTTATTTCAAAAATGATTTCCAGAAAGGGATCTTGATCCAGACTCCAAGAGAGGGTTCTTGGATCTCAAACAAGAAAGAATTCAAGGCAAATCTGTAAAGTGAAGGCAAGTTTATTAAGAAAGTAAAAGAGTAAAGAATGGCTACTCTGTATAGACAGAGCAGCCCTGAGGGCTACTGGTTGCCGTTTTTAAATTTTTTTTTTTTTTTTTTTTTTTGAGACAGAGTTTCGCTCTTGTTACCCAGGCTAGAGTGCAATGGCGCGATCTCAGCTCACCGCAACCTCCGCGTCCTGGGTTCAAGCAGTTCTTCTGCCTAGCCTCCCGAGTAGCTGGGACTACAGGCTCACGCCACCATGCCCAGCTAATTTTTGTATTTTTAGTAGAGACGGGGTTTCACCATGTTGACCAGGATGGTCTCAATCTCTTGACCTCATGATCCACCCACCTTGGCCTCCCAAAGTGCTGGGATTAATTTCTTGATTATATGCTAAACAAGCAGTGGATTATTCATGCCTTTTTAGACCATATAGGGTAACTTCCTGACATTGCCATGGCATTTGTAAACTGTCATGGCGCCGGTGGGAGTATAGCAATGAGGACGACCTAGGTCACTCTTATGGCTATCTTGGTTTTGGTGGGTTTTAGCAGGCATCTTTACTGCGGCCTGTTTTACCAGAAAGGTCTTATTACCTGTGTCTTGAGCTGACCCTCATATCTCATCCTGTGACTTGGAATGCATAACTGTCTGGGAATGCAGCCCAGCAGGTCTTAGCCTTATTTTACCTAGCCCCTATTCAAGATGGAGTTGCTTTGGTTCACATGCCTCTGATAAAATGATGAAAGTTATTGAGGGATTTTACGCACAGTAGTGACCTGCTCAGATTTGTCTTGTCTTGTCTTTCTTTCTTTCTTTTTTTTTTGAAACAGGGTCTCACTGTACTGTCCAGGCTGAAATGCAGGGGTACAATCATGGCTCGCTGCAACCTCGACCTCCCTGGCTCAAGCAATCCTCCCCCCTCATCTCCTGAGTAGTAGCTGGGACTACAGGTGTGCACGACCATGCCCAGTTAATTAAAAAAATATATTTTGTAGAGATAGGGTTTCACCATGTTGTCCAGGCTGGTCTTGGACTCCTGGACTCAAGCAATCCTCCTGCCTCAGCTTCTCAAAGTCTTGGGATTACTAGCATGAGCCACTGTGCCCACCCAGATTTGTGTTTTCTTCTAGATGTTGGCAGAATGGGATTGGAGGAGGTGAAAGTGGAGGTAGGAAACTCATTAGGTGGGCTTTCCAGAAACATTAAGGGCCTAAACTAAGGCATGACAGTCAGGATAGAGAAGACAATCAGATATAATATTTAAGAGAGGCTGGGTGTGGTGGCTCATGCCTGTAATCCTAGCACTTTAGGAGGTCAAGGTGGGTGGATCAGTTGCAGTCAGGAGTTTGAGACCACCTTGGCCAACATGGTAAAACCCCGTCTCTACTAAAAAATACAAAACATTAGCTGGACGTGGTGGTGCATGCCTGTGATCCCATCTTTCTTGGGAGGCCGAGGCAGGAGAATCGCTTCAACTCAGGACAAAGGTTTCAGTGAGCTGAGATCACACCACCGCACTCAAACCTGGGCAACAGAGCAAGACTCTGTCTCAAAAAAAAAAGTTTAATAGAGAGGATTCATAGGACTTGGTGACCGAACATGGAAAAAAAGGAAAAATCTCTGTTGTCACCTATTAGATTGGGTGACAGAAGTGTTGGAGGTCTGAGGTTGGAAAAAAGACAGTTGGGAGTAGGGAAGCAGGAGAGGAGAAAGGACAGGAAGCTGTGGCCAGAGAGGGAACTGTGGGGCTGTGTAATGGCAAATCTGGTCAAGAGCTGCTCTGACAGCCAGCTTCTGTGCCAGGTTCTAGAGAGGAGATTCCGAGAAGACTGCCCTGTGGCTGGAAATCCCCCACATCATGCCTTATAAAGTTTCCAGGTAGTGTAATGAGTGAACATGTTCCAGTCCTTGCTGGACTCTCCTGAGAGACCCCATGTGAGAGCATCGACAAGATGCAGGGCGGTTTTCCCACCAGTACCCTATGCACCCCTGACTGTGAGCTGAATCCACAAACTGTTGGTCCTTAGGAGATGCCCTTTCAGCCTGTCTGTTAGGAAGTACCTAAAGGAACAAAATCCTGAGAGAGTTATTAGAAAACGCTGACAGCAGAAACAGAGCACTTAATTATAATTCCTTAGTTTGAGAATTGTAGGTGCCTTTACATACGGTAAAGGCCCCTGAAATATTGATATTTAAAGTCCCCACTTTATAGATGAAGAAACTAAGACCCAAAGAGCAGAAGTGACTTCTCAAGTCATACAGGAAGATAGTGGTAGAGCTGGACGTCAGCTGACATTTCCTGATACTTTGCTGTACTTAATACATTGAGTGCCTGCAGTGCACTGGGCAGGGAAGAAGCAGAAGGAAGGAGACCAAGTCCCTGCCTCGCAGAGCTCACGTTTTAGTGGAAATGGGATCCAATAAAAATGAATAAATACAAAATTTAATATCAAATGGTATTGGTACTAAGAGGGAAACTTTTATTTTTTATTTTTTATTGAGACAGAGCCTCTGTCACCCAGTCTGGAGCGCAGTGGCATGATCTTGGCTCACTGAAACAAGAGGGAAACTTTTTTTTTTTTTTTTTTTTTTTGAGACAGAGTTTCACTCGTTGCCCAGGCTGGAGTGCAGTGGTGCGATCTCGGCTCACTGCAACCTCCACCTCCCGGGTTCAAGCAATTCTTCTGCCTCAGCTTCCCAAGTAGCTGGGATTACAAGCATACACTACCATACCTGGCTAATTTTGTATTTTTAGTAGAGACGGGTTTCTCTATGTTGATCGGGCTGGTCTTGAACTCCCAACCTCAGGTGATCTGCCTGCCTCAGCCTTCCAAAGTGCTGGGATTACAGGTAGGAGCCACTGTGCCCAGTTCAGAAACTTTTTTATTTTTATTTTTATTTTTATTGTATTTTATGTTTTGGGGTACATGTGAAGAACATGCAAGATTGTTGCATAGGTACACACGCGGCAGTGTGATTTGCTGCTTTCCTCCCCTTCACCTATATCTGGCTTTTCTTCCCATGCTATCTCTCCCCACCTCCCCACCTCCCACTGTCCCTCCCCTATTTCTCCCCCAACAGACCCCTGTGTGTAGTGCTCCCCTCCCTATGTCCATGTGTTCTTATTGTTCATCACCCGCCTATGAGTGAGAACATGCGGTGTTTGATTTTGTATTCTTGTGTCAGTTTGCTGAGAATCATGGTTTCCAGGTTCATCCATGTCCCTAAGAAGAACACGAATTCATCGTTTTTGATGGCTGCATAATATTCCATGGTGTATATGTGCCACATTTTCCCTGTCCAGCCTATCATAGATGGGCATTTGGGTTGGTTCCAGGTCTTTGCTATTGTAAACTGTGCTGCAATGAACATTCGTGTGTGTGTGTCCTTATAGTAGAACGATTTATACTCCTTTGGATATATACCCAGTAATGGGATTGCTGGGTCAAATGGAATTTCAATTTCTAGGTCCTTGAGGAATCTCTACACTGTCTTCCACAATGGTTGAACTAATTTACACTCCCACCAACAGTGTAAAAGCGTTCCTATTTCTCCACATCCTCTCCAGCATCTATTGTCTCCAGATTTTTTAATGATTGCCATTCTAACTGGAGTGAGATGGTATTTCAATGTGGTTTTGATTTGCATTTCTCTAATGACCAGCGATGATGAGCATTTTTTCATATGTTTGTTGGCCTCATGTATGTCTTCTTTCGTAAAGTCTCTGTTCATATCCTTCCCCCACTTCTGAATGGGCTTGTTTGTTTTTTTCTTGTTAATCTGTTTTAGTTCTCTGTAAATTCTTGATATCAGCCATTTTTCAGATGTGTAAACTTCAAAAATTTTTTCCCATTCTGTTGGTTTCCAATTCACTCTAACGACTGTTTCTTTTGCCGTGCAGAAGCTGTGGAGTTTTATTAGGTCCCATTTGTCTATTCTGGCCCTTGTTGCCAATGCTTTTGGTGTTTTGGTCATGAAGTCCTTGCCTGTGCCTATGTCAGTGTTTTTAATAGTGCTCCAAGTGATTCAGATGTTTAGCTAAATTTGAGAGTCCCTGCTAAAGTTGGGTTTAAGGCAGTAGTTATTACCTGTCACTTGCTGTTGGCATTGCTGTGGACTTGACTTTCTACATCAGTGCTTTCCTTGTGTTCTCTTCTCATAGGATGATAGAATATTTGAGCTGGAGGAGTTCTTAGCAGCCTAGTCTAGTCCAATGCTCTAATTCTGTGCAGATAAAGAAACTGAAGTTACAGGATGTTAAGATACTTCCTCCCAGGAGTGATACCCTACATATTCAACACCAACTCAACTGAACTCTCCCCAGCCTTGGGAGAGAGACCTCCTGCTGAGCTAGTGGTAACCCTTTAGTTGCCAATCATGGGAGCTGGAGCAGGGCAGGACACAATGGCTGTGGCACTTCCATGTGCAGGTGGAATATGTCTTGGTCATTTCTGACTCTTGAGGTATGCTTAACTTTCAAAAAAGGATTCTGAGATTACTTATGTTAAAAAGGCAAGTGTAGAAGGGGTCTACTGCAATGAAAACTGTGAGTTTAGAAAGGAGTCTACAACTCCATTTATTCATTCATGTGTGCATTTATTCGGTTAGCCACCAAGTCTTCAGTGAGCAACTCCTCTGTGCCATGAGGAGAATACCAGGAACTGTCCATATTCCTGGTGAGTTCTATGACTTCAAGCACACTTTAGAGTATAAAGTAAAAGGCCAGGTGTGGTGGCTTATGCCTATAATCCCAGCTCTGTGGGAGGCCAAGGCGGGTGGATCATGAGGTCAGGCATTTGAGACCAGCCTGGCCAACATAGTGAAACCTTGTCTCTACTAAAAATACAAAAAATTAGCTGGACATGGTGGTGGGCACCTGTAATCCCAGCTACTTGGGAGACTGAGGCAAGAGAATTCCTTGAACCTGGGAGGTGGAGGTTGCAGTGAGCCGAGATTGCGCCTCCAGCCTGGGGAACTCCAGCCTGGGCAACAGTGTGAGACTCCGTAGCATTAAAAAAAAAAAGAAGAAGTAAGAATAACACATACGTTCCAAGGTTGTAGTTAGGGCTAAATGAGTCTGAAGTAATGAAGACTCCCAGGACAGTGTTTAGCAGGTGGTAGAAAATCACAGAATGATAGATTTTTTTAAGGCTTCGTAAAAATAGAAAACAAAACACCACAATGAGGAAAAGAACAAAATACTAAAATTCAGAGCTAATAGCCTACCACTTCTGGGTAATCAAGAAAGGTTTAGGGGACTTGCCCAAGGTCACCCTGCCAGCTAGTAGCAAGGCTGAGGGTGCTTCCTGTCCCCTTGATTCCTCTGTACCCAATGCAGCATTTAAACATTTTCTTTCTTGTAAGGTTCTCTTGGCCCAGTGGCTGCCCTTCCCAATTGTCTCTGTTTTGTCATCCCTGGTTATGTCTATGTGTATACAATTGGGCCATTTGACTGTCTCTGCATTACTTTGTCTTTTCATTCTATTTGTGAGTTCCTTAGGGTTCAGGATGGAAAGCGGGGCATGCCCTTGTGACTGCAGTGTCTTTTACACACCGGGTCCTCAGTAAAATTCACTGTGCTCGCTGCCTGCCAGCCCCACACACCAGGGAGTCAAGTGAAAGGCTTATGGGAGCCCTTCGGAGAGTAGGTTGCTTTTATAAGCCACTTCTTGTGGATCCTTCCCATTGCTTGTTTCTGGATAACATCCCAAATTCTGTTTCACAGACACTCTGTATTTGACCCTGAATTTTGCACAAGAGGATTTAGTTGTTCTTATCAGTGCTTCCTGGTAGGTGGGTAAGAGAAAGGCAGGGAAGAAGGCTGTTTTGTTTGCCTGGGCCTGAAAGACCCGTGTTTTTCTCTAACTAAAACTTCTCCCTCACCTTCCTGTCTCAGCAAGGCCAGGTGATTTTTGTTTCTTAAGGCATTTAAGAACTGTATTATACTCTGTGACCCATCAATGCTATGCCTAAAAACAATAATTGGACACTTTTGTAAAGGTGTTTATGAACGAGTTTCAGTAGCAGTCTGGTCTAGGTCCACACTCTGATTCTGTGCAGATAAGGAAACTGAAAGTGTTTTTATAGCAAAAGACTGGAAACAACCTAAGCGCTCTTCAGGAGGGAGATAGATCAATACATTATGGGGCAGGCATAAAATGGCTTCCTATGCAGCCATTAAAAATGAGGGCCTGGATTTATGTTACCAACATAGAAATATATGTTAAGTGATAAACTGGTATGTTTGGTAGGATCTCATTTTTTTTAATGATAAACTGTGTTTGGGACACGTGTGTAAACAGAAAATCTGACATAAAGGCATGAAAATATTAACAGTGATTATTTATGGTTACTAGAAACATAGGCAATCTTA
This sequence comes from Cacajao melanocephalus, assembly GCA_963573385.1. Classification (NCBI taxonomy): domain Eukaryota; kingdom Metazoa; phylum Chordata; class Mammalia; order Primates; family Pitheciidae; genus Cacajao; species Cacajao melanocephalus. The sequence goes on from CAUYLG010024674.1 coordinate 73,993, forward strand.
CTTTTGAAATTTTGTATCCTTATATTGTGTGACTCCTTTGCCATGTTTCTATAATAGTTTCATAATCAGAAAATACAGACAAAATTAAATGGGGATAGTAGGGGATAGTGGTGTGGATTTATTTTGCTAGACCCATTTAACTTGTCACTGGAGACCAACAGCCAAGCCAAATTTTGGTCTCTTAGGATCTTAGGACCTTAGAACTGGAGATTAACAGGCCTTTTTTTTTTTTTTTTTTTTTTTTGGAATGAGGCAGTATCAATAACCAGACAGATAAAAATCCTGCCTTGTATCTATTTCTTTGGGACATCTGTGGCTGGTTAAAGTTGAATCTCCCATTCAACGCAGCTGAATTGCCTTGTGCCTATTGTACTGACCCTGGTATTATTAAGATTTAATCTCCATTAAGCACTGGGGACTCTGTTTATCACTCCCATTAGGAGGTACTATCACTTTCTAACTGGGATTTCAAGCCTGCAGTTACAAAGGCTGGAAAACATAAGATGATAATTAAAGTCATCATCTGTTAGGCGCTTATGTGCATATGGGATCAGTATGCTACATGCTTTATACACATTATCATATGTAATACATTTATCAACACTGTAGGGTAGGTATTATTACCTCTACTTTACAATTGAGAAAATTAGCCCAGAGAGGTTGAGAAACTTATCCAAAAAGTCACACAGCCAGGAGGAAGAGAGGCTAATCTGATTCCAGTGTGCTGTACTGTGGGACAAATTGCATTGAAAACACAAGTGGAAACTGCCATCTAGAAACCCCTTTTTTGGTATGTTTGGTTTTTAGAGACAGTCTCACTCTGTTCCCCAGGCTGGAGTGCAGTGGCATGATCATAGCTTACTATAGCCTTCACTTCCGAGGCTCAAGGGATCTTTACACTTCAGCCTCCCAAGTAGCTAGAACTAGAGACATATGCCACCACGCATGGCTGATTAAAACAAACAAACAAAAATTGTAGAGACAGGATCTCCCTGGGATTACAGGCCTGAGCCATCATGCCTGGCCTAGAAACCCCTTTTTAACTTCAGTTTTCAGAGCATCTTCTTTGACTGTCATCTAATTTCCAATCCCTAGATGATACTAGTAAGAATTGACATTTGCTGAGCATGTATCATGTGGTAGGCTCTGTTCCAGACACTTTACATGGATTATATATTTCAATTCTTATCTCAAACTCCATTTTGCAGATGGGAAAACTGAGACACAGAGAAGTCCATAATGTTGACTTGCCCAAGGTTAAAAAGCTCATAAACATAACCATTTTCTTCAGCTCCTACGTCCTGCTCTAGTTAGGGGATATTTTTTTGGCCTCTCTATTGATTTGACTGCATCATATATGAATTATTTTTGCTGGCAGGAATTTTTTAATGCCTGTCTGGAATTTGATTTGATTTGAGGAAGGCTGCCTGGTGCCTGAAATTCCCACCAAGACTCTAATGACTCACAGAGGCCTTGTGTCTGTCTCCAGCAGGCCTCTGATGGAGTATATACTTGTTACACATTAACCTCTTGGATCCCATTAATAATTTAGCATAGATTCGCTGATTAGATTAGCTGCCCTTAGAGTGGCGCCCAGATGGAGTGAGAGACAGAGCTGGGGAGCAGACCCCTGAGGGGGCTTTCAGTAAAACATTCTGGGACAGCCTATGGGTTCCAGGCAGTGACGAAATCTTTGGCTGACTTCAGAATCCAGCCTGGGCCCCAAGCAGGTCAGTGGTTGGTGGCTAATTAGTGACTTATGTTAGGAACTGGTCTGCCTGCACTTTCACCACACACTTTCTGCATCCTTAGACCCTTTCAGCCTCGTAAAGATCGAGAACAGGCAGCATTTAAGGAACTTCGTACTCGTCAATATGGAGGCAGATTATGATTATTTCATTTATTCCTGTAACAGTTCATGGGAGGAAGATGCTCTGATTATTCCCATCTTACAAATAAGAAAGCTGAACTCAGAGAAGTGAACGAGCTTGTCCACAGAGTGTAGAAAGGGAAAAAGCTGGAACTGCAACTCGAGACTGATTATGAAGTTTTAAAGATAGTTATCGCCATTTGGGATGTATGGTCTGAGCCTGATTTCCTTTCATTTTCACCTTTTTGTTCTTCATCAGTGTTTATACATTTTTTTTCTCTTTTTTTATAGTCTTCAATGACTTTATGTCTAATAAACAGTCAATATAAGCAATGACCTCTAAAATCTTGGTAAATTATTAAAAAACCACTGTTTTAAATACATGAATTCTTTATTTCTTTAACTTGATCTACTGTTATATAAAAATTTTGCCTTCTTTTTTTTTTTGTTTTTAAACTTTGGTATTAATAGTTCAGTACTTCAATACAGTCATGAAGGGGTAGTAAAAAAGAAACTTCTGATACAGGAATTGTACCTTCTTTCATTTGTTCCCACTTATTCATTTAATTTTTTAAAAATTATTTTGTTTTTAAAAACCATTTTATTATGAACATCTTCAAGTATACATAAAAGTAAAGTCGATAATAAAATGAACCACCATGAATCCTAATAATGACTTCGATTTTTCTACATTTGCTTATTTTTCTTTATGCTGAGTATTTTAAAGCAAACCCAAGATACCATCTCTAAATATTTCATGATAAATCTTTGAAAAATGGAGATCTTTTCCTATGTAACTGTAATATTATTCATATTTGATACATAATATGTATCAAGTAATATTACAAATAGCATTTCAGCAAAATTAACAATAATTCCTTCATATCACCCACACAGTACCTATATTAAATGCATTTTTACAGTCATTGGTTAATTGTGATCTAAACAAGGTCCACATATTGCAACTTATTGCTATCTCTTAAGTAACTTTTCACTTTGTTGTCGTCATTGCTATTGTTAAAATTGCTATTTTCTGCCACCCCCGGTGGCTCACGCCTGTAATCCTAGCATTCTGGGAGGCTGAGGTGGGTGGATCATGAGGTCAGGAGTTCAAGACCACCAGCCTGACCAACATAGTGAAACCCTATCTCTACTAAAAATACAAAAAATTAGCTGGGCATGGTGGCAGGCACCTGTAATCCCAGCTACTCAGGAGGCTGAGACAGGAGAATCACTTGAACCTGGGAGGCGGAGGTTGCAGTGAGCCAAGATCACACCCTTGCACCCGTGCCCAGCAACAATGCAAGATTCTGGAAGAAAAAAAAAAAAATTGCTATTTTCGTTCTAGTTTTAGCTTTGCCCAATATAGCCCCCTTTTCCCTCCCATTGCTCTTCCTCTTTGCTTCATTTTTATTATCATAAGGTCAGGCTACAGTTGCAAGGATTTGAAGAACAAGGCCAGCTCCAAGGCCAGAGCAAAGCCTCTGGGCCATTAAGCCACTTCTCAGAGTGATTTAGTTGAGTGCAAAAGGCAGTGTCTTTGGGAGGTTTTTTTGAACCCTTGTCTGAAGTGCCTTTGATAGCTCTCATTGTGATTTTCCTATCAGTAGGAACATCCTCAATTTACAGTACTGTCGTGCATAGGGTGTGTGTGACCCATGCATTCTTCTTAGGCCATTTTGTCATTTTGTGAACATCACAAAGTGCACTGACACAAACCTAGATGGGATAGCCTACCACACACCTAGGCTAGGTGGTATATAGCCTATTGCTCCTAGGCTACAGACCTGTACAGTATGTGACTGTACTGCATACTGTAGGTAATTGTAACATGAAGTTAAGTATCTATGTATCTAAACATAGAAAAGGTACAGTAAAAGTTTAGTATTATGATCTTAGAAGACCACTGTCATATCTGCATTCCATCATGGACTGAAATATTAACTTAACTACTTTTTCTGTCTTTAAAGGATCTTCCTCACCTGTGTTTTCAAGCCCAGAAGGGCCAGTTTGCAATTAGGAATGTAAAGTGGCAAGTTAGATTTGAACCTGAGGTTATGACTCATTGATATACGAAATATGCTTATTCCCCAAAACCTTTTTGTTGTTGTTGTTTGAGAGTCTTGCTCTGTCGCCTAGATTGGAGTGTAGTGGCATGAGCTCGGTTCACTGCAACCTCCACCTTCCAGGTTCAAGTGATTATCGTGCCTCAGCCTCCCAAGTAGCTGGGGTTACAGGCATGCGTCACCACACCCAGCTAATTTGTATATTTTTAGTAAAGGTGGGGTTTTGCCATGTTGGCCAGGCTTGTCTCAGACTCTTGGCCTCAATTGGTTCGTCTGCCACCACCTTCCAAAGTGCTGAGATTACAGGCATGAACCACCATGCTTGACCCCCAAAACCTTTTAATTAAGCTTCAGGATCCAAACATAGCCAGAAGGGCTGCCTGCTTTATACCTCCTGTGCCATCTTAGGACTTTGCCCTGTTTCTTACTCAACCTGAGGACCCTTTAGACCTTTGACTTCAGTGGGCTGTCTTTTTAAAGTAAGACATGGCAAAGTTTCTTGAGTTTCTTCATATCAGGGAGTAAGCCCACTTGGTTAATAAAGTGCTATTTTATCATACATTGAGGTTTCACATTTGCACTTTTGTATCTGCCAAAGGTGGTTTCTTTACAATTGTATCGTTAAGGAATCATTATTATAGCCATTTATGGGTGAGTTTTCTCATTTGACTTTTTACCTCTGGACCAGATACCTGCATGGATGTTCTGTGCAACTGAAAATGATTAATAAATAATCTGAATATCACAAAAAAGAGCATGGGTAAATGCAAGATCTGATGTGGTGTGCACATGTGACTGGGTGGGCTTTGGGAAGGAGCAAAGTCAAACAAGGGGCAAATATTGGCACAAATCTTCCTTTTTATTGATTCCCAATTCTCATATGACATTAGAATTAGAATGAGTGTTAAAAATGCAGTTGGCGTGTGGAAAAAGTTCAAGTTAATGTGATTGGCTTCAGAATTTTTCTAAGATTTTTTCTTTTTTTTTTTGATAAATTTTTTTTCATTAGTGTTTCCTAGTGTTTTCCTTTCATTTTTCTGTTAAGGTATAATTTACATGCTATAACATTTACCATTCCTAGTGTATAGCTTTCGGCAGGTTTTGGCAAATGTATACAATCATGGGACCATCAAGTTATAAAACATCAAGTAATCAGCCCCTCTCCACACCCCTGTTTTCTGTCTCTATAGTTTTGCCTTTTGCAGAATTTATAAATAATCACTAAGCACAGTGTGTTTAAAGTTCATCCACATTGTTGCCTGTATCAGTAATTCATCCCTTTTTATTGGTGAGTAGTATTCCGTTGAATGGATATACCACCACTTCTTTATCCATTACCCACTTGAGCAACAGTTTTTGGCCATTACAAATAAAGCCACTATAAATATTTGCATAAGTTTCCACTTCATTTGGATAAATACCTAGGAGTAAGATCTCTGGCTTATGTGATTAATGTATCTTTCACTCTATAAGAAACTGCCAATATATTTTTCAAGGTGGTTGCACCATTTTGTAGTCCCATCTGCAGGATATGAAAGTTCCAGTTCCTCTGCATTTTCTCCAGCACTTGGTATTGTCAACATTTTGTTGTTCTACTTTTGTTTTTTGAAATTTAGCTATTCTAATAGGTGTTTAGTGGAATTTCATTGTAGCTTTAATTTGTGTTTACCTAAATAATGATATTGAGCATTTCTTCATGTATATATTTGCAATCCATGTATCTTCTTTGGTGAAGTGTCTGTTCAAATCTTTTGGCCATTTTTTAAAACTTGGAATGTTGTTTTCTTGTTCCTGAAGTCTGAAAATTCTTTATTCTGTATATAAGTCCTTTGTCAGATATAGTTTGCAAATATTGTCTCCCACGTTGTGGCTTGTCTTTTGAAAAGTATCTTAATTTGCAAATACTTATTTCATACATAGCTTCTTTATTTTATTGCCAACACTTCATGTACCATAGATTTCATGCAGTCCCACAACTACACAGCAGGAAAGTATAGTGGAGAGTACAGTGTAGAGCTTGTCTAAAAAATGGAATAGGAGAGGCTTATTTAGGATTTATTATTCAAAGCTATGGTCTAGGCCAAGAGAAAAGGCACGTTGTTATTTTTATTTCCAGTCTGTATCCAGAAACACAACTCTCCATGTCCAAACAGCGTACTTTGTGATAGGAACGTGTTGTCTTAGCTCATGGGTGAAAACAGGTCCAGAGGAGCCTCTGCATAGGTGAGAATCCAACTGTGTTGTTTTGCATGTATGTTGCATGTGTGCCTGTGCATGCAGACAGGAGAGAAAGAGCTAGAGGGACAATGAGACAAAGGCAGAGGTAGAAGAGTTTGGTATAAGTAGTATGAGATTCAGCCCACATGCTCTGCTGCTCAAGAGGGATAGGAGATAGAAATACATTAATCCTGAAAGTTTACGTTCTGTGCTTTGTGGACAATTTAAAAGTTTTTCCAGAGGTGTCTTTGATTGTATACTTTTTTTTTCTTTCAAGCCAGTTTCTTAATTCTCATATTTGATGTTATTTCCTGTAATGAGTCGGATTGGAGAAAATGGAAGTGGTTTTTCAGAAACTATTATCTGTTTTAGCAGGTCCAAAGTAAAATATTCCCACTGAATAATGGAGAGCTGTAGACTATACTCTCCTTAATATAATTTAACGTCAGCAAAAATCCACTTCTTTTGTGTTGGTCTCTCTCTTTTGGAGTGATTCTGTCTCTTTCTACCCTGCTACCCTGCTGTTTCATCCATACCCTTTCTGAGAGTGACAGTGGCTCAGAGGGAATCTCTGTTGGGTTTTGGCCCTTTTGAAACTCAGGACTTTATTTTTAATCATTATTCACTTTTATCTTATAAAATATTAGAATTCATAAATTTTTAATACTGGAAGAAAGTTTAGAGAGAACTTCTATCCCAGGCCTTCTCTTTATGGATAAGAGGATCAAGGCCCAGAACTTTGAAGGGGCCTCTAATCTTGGAGCTAGAATGAATGGCAAGATTGGGCCATGAACACAGGCCTCTTACTTCCTTGTCCTGTGTTCTTTCCAGGCTGTAACACAAGGAAAAGGGTACCTGGAAAGGGGTTCAAAAGTATGACTCAAATGAGCTTTGGGAAGTGCCACTGGATTTATTTTAAGTGTAAGGATAATTAAGAATGACCGGTGAGATGCTCAAGAAGTTGTCTCAAGCTTATACAGAAACATAGAAAGCTTTTAATTCATTTAAGGGATTAAGTTGTCATATCTAGAACTGAGTATACAGCAACAAAATATGATTTTAAAATTAATAAACCAAGCCTTTTTGAGCTGGGCTAGGGTATTGGGGAAGGTGGTCTGTGGCTGGGGAGAAAGCCCAGTGAGGTCCACCTGTCACTGGAGTACAGCATGGCCCTGTGGTCACTCACTTCCATAGTCATGGGACATGGACACTGGGATGGGAAAGGGTCTCAGTTGCAGGCCCTGGTGTATAAACCAGTTCTCAGTGCCTGTAAACTAGGAGACCTGTGTATCAAAAGAATGTGGGAGATACACTCCCTACGAGTTGCTTAGATGCCTTTTTAAAGAGTTCCAGCCCAACTGTGCTTTAATCTCTGATATGAGAATGATATCTAGACCCACCACAGGCACCACATTCAGCTTCAGGGCCACCCACGAGCTGCAGTGAAATGTCAGATAGCAGGCAGATCCCAGCAGCAGGCCTGGGAGCCACTGTATTACAGCAGCCATAAGCAACTTCTCATTCTAAGTAAGGAGAGTCAGCGCGGCCTGTGCCTCCAGAGCACTTCCTACTTGCCAGACCCTCTTCCGTCACTTTATGCAGACGAAGGAATTTCATCCTTCCTACTGCCTTGTTAGGCACGAACTGTCATTATCCCCTTTTCACAGATGAGGAAACTGAGGCACAGAGGGCTGAAGTGACTCACCAGCGGTCACACAGATTGAATGCAGAGCAGCTGGGATTTATACTCGGGTCTCTCCGATTACTGAGCCCACACTCTTACCTCGCACAACACGTTGTCCCCTGTATCCACTCTGCAAACACTTCCTGCCTAGAACGCACCATTCTATATGGTCACCAGGTGGCTCTGGAGATGTGGCTAGTGTCACATGTTGAAATGATAATATTTTGCATAATTGGGTTCAATAGCCTATTATTAAAATTAATGTTATCTGTTCCTTTTGACTTTAAAAAACTGTGGCTACTAGAAATTCCTAACTTCCACATGTGGCTTGCATTTTATTTCTACTGGAGAGTACAAACCTGGGAGATCCCAAACCGTGGCACGAGGCAACCTGAGAGGCAGCCATGACAAGTGTGCTGCAGCCGGGACAGGGTGACTGTGGGCAGCTGGCACCATGCCAGGCAGAAAGATCCCTCTCCCCCTACTGCTAAGAGACAGAGTGAGTTGAAACCAACATTTCCCAAAGAGTATTTTGCAGGATGTTAATATCAAAACGAAATAGTCTCTTAGTAAAATACAGGCCCTAGGATGTTCAGCATCTTTTACTACTTCAAAGAGATAATTTAAATGTTTTCTCAAGTGTCCCTCAGTTTCCTCATTTATGAAATGAAGGTAACAGTTCCTACCACATTAGGTTGCTTTGAGGACTAGTCAAGTTAATCTATATAAAGTGCTTAGAAGAGTATCTAACACAGAGAAAAGCATTCAACAAACATTAGCCAGTATGATTATAGCCTATAGTCATCATTGTTATCACCTTTAGTTGAAGGAGCTGCAGGATGGAGAAAGAAAAGGACACAGAAGGGCTTTTGGGGGTAGTGCACCCAGCTCTCATGCCCAAGTCAGCAAATTTAACTCCCCAGGTAGCTGGAGGCGCCCACTCCCTTAGAAGGTAGTGAGGGGACCTTAAGATGCCTCCCACTGCCCCTTCAAAGCCAAGAAGCTTCTCAGTTGTTGCCTTCCACTAGCATGTCTGTCTCTCCGTGAGAGGGAAGCCCAGCCACACATCCCACCTGCATCTTGTTATAGTTCCAGTGATGGGGCTGTCCCCAACACCTGCCTCTTAAATTGGCAAAGATCCATAAGTTCGGCAATCATATGATTAAACACATATAAACTGGTTTCTTTTCTGTAAGACTTCTCAGGGCTCTTAGAATGCTAATGTGCATGGAGAAAGTTCCAGAATTGAATGCTGTGTTGTTTTGCAAACTTAATTGATTTGTTTTTGGAACTATCTTATGGGACTAATGTTCCATGAACTGCTCTCTTGAAAACATTGTTTATAAAGGTTCAGGCCAGCCTGAAATGAGTCTTAACCATAATCTCTTCTGCCACCACTCTGTATTTATTTACCGTCAGCACTGTGCATGTAGCACTACTTGACACTGGGCACATGAGTTTAAAAAGTAATAATAAAACAAAAAAATGAAATCTCACAGTATTGTTTGTTTGGTTGATTTTTGCAGTGACAGGGACTCCCTATGTTGCCCACACTGGTCTTGAACTCCTGGTCTCAAGCATTCCTCCTGCCTTTGCCTCCTAAATTTCTGAGATTACAGGAGGAGCCACTGCACCCCACCAGAGATTCTTTCTCAATAGAATTGTTTTGTTTTAGAATGTCAATACACTAATTTATAAAGAGCAGATGTTTTGCATGCTACGAGTAAAACAATAACCACTAGTAATTATTTTTATGTTAAATGTTTAATGGACCCGTTCTCTGTGCCATGCCCTGCTCTAAGGGCATTTTATGTATTATCTCTTTTAATCTCCACAGTTACTTTTTGCAGTATGCTGTTACTACCATCATTTTACAGATGAGGAAACTGAAGCTTTAAAGCAGGAAACAGCCCAAGAAAGGGCAACTAGAGTAGCTTTAGGACAGTAATGGAAACCAGGGTTGGCCTGGCTCCAGAATCCAAGTGGAAAACCACAGATGATTTCTGTCCAGACTTCTTTCTCTCTGTCAAGCTTTGGTGAAGCAGAAAGGGGTCTCGCCTTGCTCCTGAATCCTCCCTTTGGTCCTGTGCTGTGTGAAGTCACAAGGTAGCCCAGCACCTTGAGGAAATTCAGTTAAATTTTGATAAACCTTATAAAATACAGAGCAATGATTAACTTCCCAACTGTTAATGTTAACATTCAAATATCCTCTGCCCAACCCCAGTTGGTGGGAAACACTTCAGTGAGTAACCACTGAATAACAAGGCCTGGCTGGTATTTGCTGAAATAATCTCAGTTATTTAGTAACATACTGTGCATTTTATTGTATTGCAATGTGAAATGAAGCTCATTTAAAATATTTTTACCATCAAATCAGCAGATGTTAAAGTTTTATGCTGTGAGGTTTTTTTAAAAATAAGGATACCATCTTACATTTTTAGAATACTGCTTTTTAAAAGACTGGACCCACGTTTTATTCTTGTTTTGTCATCACTGTTGTTTATTTCAACTTACCTAGTTGAGTACTTGGACAAAATTAATGCTCAAGGAGTGAATTTTTTAAAAATTTAACTTACAGTTTATGAGGAATTTTCTCTTTCTTATTTAATTCTCAAAATAGCCATAAGACAGAATCAAGTATTTATATGACTATTTAAAGGTCAGGAAACTGATGCCCAGAGAAGTGACTCAGAAAAGAGCCTTCAGATGGGATAGTAGGGCGAAGACCAGCCCTCAGCACTTCTGGTTTTATACTTCCTACTCTTTTCACAGTATCATACAGTTGGGTATCAGGAATGCAATCAGGCACACTCTGTGCTGATTTGCCCCACTAGGAGTATACAGCTCATGTGTTTGAAATTGTTACTGTAAGCCAAAAAATTGTTTTTAAGAACATGTAGTGACCTTAAATGGTTCCTTGTAGTTCTAACTCACTTTATGACTGGTAAAAAATAGGAAAAAAAAGTGGTAACAATATTTATTCATTCCTTCCTATGCACTAGGCACTGTGCTAGCACTATGCATGCATGATCTCCAGTTATTCCTAAAAACCACTCTATGAAATAGGCACTGTTATTACTCCACATTATAAGTGGGAGGATGGAAGGTGAGCAGGAGTCTGTTATTTGCCCCAGGTCAAATAGACCGCACTCCCTTTGTTGCACGAGTTCTTCAAACATTGGCTGTTTGTGACAGTGTAAGCACTTGTGAGCATCAACACCAAAGTAGTTGAAAAAGCCAATATTAACTCATGTCCTTGTAATAAAATGTGAGCACTGCAATACCTATGATGTGGTGATAGGAAAAGCACAATTGCCAGTTAGAGCTTTTTAAACCATGTCTAAATTTGTTTACATGCATATATGAGGATTTGGATTGCTAAATATTATACTTTTCTCCAAATGCAAACATGCATTTATTACTTGGAGGTATCAACATGCTATTTTAGGATTTGAACTAGGTGTAGTTTTTCATAATCTATTTGATTAAGTAAACATAATTAATGTTTGAAGAATCCTCAAAGAAGAAAAAATGATGTCCTGTTTCCAAATGTCTTATCTGAACTTCAAGAAAAAGTAAGAAAATGGTGCAGCCACTTTGGAAAACAATTTGGCAGTTCCTCAAAATATTACATGAAGAGTTAGTGTATGACCTGGCAACTCTACTGCTATGTATACACCAAAGAGAAACAAAAATGTATTCACCCAGAACAAGAGAAAGAAAAATATATCACCCAAAACCTTGTACATGAATGTTGATAGCAGCAATATTCTTATTCAGTTGGGTTGAATGTCCACTCAAATGTCCACTGATTGTTGAATGGGTAAACATTATGTGGTATATCCATACAGTGGAATGTTTAACAGTAACAAGTAATGGAATACTGATGCATGCTACAACATAGATAAACCTTGAAAACATTGTGTTAGGTGGAAGAAGCCAGTCACAGAAAGCCACATATTATATGCCTCTACTTACATGACATGTCAGAATAGCCAAATTCATAAATACAAAAATATAGGTTAGTGATTGCCAGGGGCTGAAGAAGGGAGAGAATGAAAACGACTGCTAAGAGGTATGGGATTTCTCCTTGGAATCATGAAACTATTCTAAGGTTAGATGGTGGCCATGATTGTGGAACTCTATGAATATGCTGAAAACCACTGAACTTCATACTTTGAAAATTGTATGGTGTATAAATAATCTTAGAATATTATTAAAAAGTAATCATAAATGTAAAACTATGTATGAGGAAAAGGAGAAGAGCAAGAATACACAGACCATTTTTACAGTGCTTTCCTGGATGGTGAAATTTTATTATGTAGCCCATTCTGATTAAACTGTAAGCAAAGTGACTCTGCAAATTCCTGAAACCCTAGCTTCTATTCCTCCTTTAGCATTATGCTAAACGCTCACAGAAGAGAAATGTGGATGACTTTCTATTTATCCTAACAGTGTGTACTCCATTGGTGAAAACTATTCTGTTATCACGGTTCTATTCAGAAGCAAGAAAGTTGAGTGGGTATATAAGATATGTTTATTTTTAATGCTAATTTTTAACGAGAAATTCAGAGTTGCTTGCTAAAATGGTTAATGTGATAGAAATTAGTTGGGCTAATTAGGTCAATAAATATGATTCTAACTCATTAGGAGAAAAGGTCAGATTGATAAAAGACTGAGGAGCATTCTGTTTTAGAAGATATTGCTTTTAATCCTGAAGAAACAACTTGGGTTTTGCATTTTCATGCCACCTAAAGTGTATTGAATTATTTATTTGATACGTAGCTTACTTGTGGGCAAAATGTCCTCCAGAAATATTACAATTTGTGAGTTGTTCACTGTTAGGAATTGTAGCCTTTTTCTGATTAATTCCTTCATCAACATTATTTATATACTTTGTTTCTAATCATGGCCTTGATTCATCAGCAGCTTTTCTTGTGCCCAGGTGCCCTCTGATGATTCTGATAGTACATTTGTTTCTCCCCTTAGCGGTCAAAAAAAAAAAAAAATGAATTACAACATTTCCTGAGTGTTTTTCTCACTGCAATGCTTTAAGTAAATCCAATAAATAAAATCATAATATTTACAGAAAACATTAAATAAGAATTATTTACTTTTCACAAACTTAGTGATATAGTTTCTCTTTTTAAAACAGCTTTATTGAAGTATAAGTATCATACATATTATTCACCCATTTAAACTGTCCAATTTAATTATTTTCTGGTATATCCACAGATATGTATAGCAATCATTTCAGTCAATTCTAGGACATTTTTATCACTTGAGAAAAAGATTGTAATTTACAGTTAACCACACTCCCATCTTCCCACTCCATCTTTATGCAAAATGCTTGAGACTAGAAGTCTTTCAGATTTTGGATTTTTTTGTTTGTTTGATTTTGGGATGCTTGCATATACATAGCAAGACATCCTGAGTATAGGACCCAAATCTAAGCATGTATATTTCATATACACCTGATACACATAGCCTGAAGGCAATTTTACTCAATAGTTTCATTAATTGTGTGCATGAAGTAAAGTCTGTGTTAAATACTTACGTGTGGAATTTTCTGCTTGGTGGTGTCATGTCAGCGTTTTAAAAAGTTTTGAATTTTGGAGCATTTTGGATTTGGGGTTTTCAGATTAGGGATGCCCAACTTGTTGTACTACTCTACTTTCCATATCTGTAGATTTACCTATTCTAGACATTGCCTATGACTGGAGCCATTTGATGTGTGGTCTTTTGTGACTGGCTTCTTTCACTTTTCTGGTAGAATAAAGTCTATCAAAGTGTTTTATATGATAAAAATTCAATTTATCAGGAAGATATAATAATTTTAAACATGTATGCACCTGATAACAGAACACCAAAATACATGAAGCGAAGACTGACAGAAATGGAGGGAGAAAAAGACAATTCAACAACACTAATTGGAAACTTCAGTACCCCACTTTCAATAATGGATAGGGCAGCCAGGCAGAAGAATGACAAGAAAGTAGAAAAGTTGCCCAACACTATAAATCAACTACTAACATATCTATAGGACATGTTGCTCCCAAAACAGCAGAGTATTCTGAAGTGCACGTGATATATTCTCCAGCATGCACCAGATGCAGGAACATAAAACAAATTTCAATACATTTAAAAGGATAACAGTAATGCTGTTTTGGTTATATTTGTTTCTAATTTTGTTACATTGTGATCAGCAATGTAACAAAATTAGAAATCAGTTACAGACAAAAATGAATAGCTCAAAAGTATGTAAAAATTAAACAGCACACTCCTAAATGAACAATGACTCAAAGGAGAAATCAGAAAATACTTCAAGATGAATGAAACTGAAGACTCAATATATCAAAACATAGGATGCTGCTAAAACAGGGCTTCTAGAGGAAAATTTATAGCATAGAAGTAAATACTTCTGTGAAGAAAGAAGAAAGGTCTCAAATCAATAACCTAACCTTCTATGTTAACAGACGGGAGGAAAAGAGCAAGTTAAAAGTAAAGCAAGAGGAAGAAATTGAGATTAGAGCAAAAATCAACAAATAAGAAATAGAAAACCAATAGAGACTTTAAATCTTCTAAAATGTCTAAAATTTTACTTACTATAATAAAGCAAATTATAATATTTACAGCAGACATTAAGCAAGGATTATGTATTTTTCACAGTATAAGTGACATAGTTTCTTAATGTATTAAAAAAACATTTAATTTTCAACATAGCTTTCCATACACCTGTTGTAAAAAACAAATCTTTGGAAAAATATCCACCAGGCACTTTTTCTCAATTCATATTTCCTTTGGAAGCTATCAACTAAATCATGAGCTCATTTCAAACTGCAGCTGTTGAGAAAGCTCGCCTGATAGAGCGCAGTTTAGGGAATTGAACAAATCTATGACTGATTCCTCATACCTCCACTTCCTGCAACGTGACTTTGGATAAGTTTCTAATTTCTTTGAGGCTAATTTTCCTCATCAGAAAAATAGAGGTAATTTTCTCAGGTTGAAAGGATTAAGATAACATACATAAAGAGCCTAATTCAATGCCTGGTACATAATAGGTGTTTGATTAATATCTAGTCTATATTCATTTGATGATTTAAAAATTGATTGGCCCTGTTATGCACATATTGAAAACTCATATATGTATACCAATGCCAGTTGGTAAAAATGCAATACCCATTGGCATTGTTATACATATATGAGTGTTCTTGAAAGAAAAACTAGAAGAAGAATCTAATGTTACATTTTATGTACCAGGTTTTTGGCTAGTGATGTTATCTATAACTGGACTGCATATAACTTGTTTGACAGTTTGGACAGATTTGCTGTATTAGTCCTCCCTTACCCTTGGGGTATATGTTCCAAGACCCACAGTGGATGCCTGAAACCACAGATAGTACCAAACCTGATTGCTATCAGTCAGAAAGTTTCTGTTCCTGTCTTCCAACCACAAACTTAATGCCTTTGCATCTTAAATAAACTCATTGTGCACTTTTGCAGTTTGAGGTGCAACAGCAAAACTAGCACCAGTTTCTTTTCATTCTTCACAATTTCACAGAGGGAAGATTTGTTCCTACTACAGATCTTAACAACCTTGGCATGCAGTTTTTTTTTTTTTTTCTTTCTCTGTTAAGTAGAGAACTTTCAC
Source organism: Cacajao melanocephalus (assembly GCA_963573385.1). Lineage (NCBI taxonomy): Eukaryota > Metazoa > Chordata > Mammalia > Primates > Pitheciidae > Cacajao > Cacajao melanocephalus. The sequence goes on from CAUYLG010024674.1 coordinate 89,481, forward strand.
CTTTTTGCTTAAAGGAAGCACTTTAAGGTTTATCTTTGGCTTATTCTGAATTACCAGCATCACTACTCTTGCACTCTGGGGGCATGATTAAGTAAAATAAGGATTCCTTAAACACAGCATTGCAATACCTCGACAGTCGGTCTGAGGCCGAAATGGCTACTAGGTGACTAATAGGTGGGGGGTGTATATAGGGTAGATAGTGAGCCTAAGGGATGAGTTCCCGCCCCAGGCAGGATGGGGCAGTATGGCGCCAGAGTCCATCACACTGCTCAGAACGGTATGCAATTTAAAGGTTATGAATTGCTTATTTTTAGAATTTTCCATTTAATATTTTAGGACTGAGGCAACTGCAGGTAACTGAAACTAAGGGAACCGAAACCATGGAAAAGGGGGGATCACTGTATTTTAATAATGACAAAACACTTGGGTAAAATGTATATCCTGACCTCAACTGATGCTTTTAGCAATTGATTATAATGGTCAAATATTTAGGCCCTTTAAATATGAAACCACTTACAATTTAACTGTTTTTAATTTTAATTTTTTAGCATTGATGTGACAAATTCTCTTTCTTATGTGTTAAGTAAGCATACTTCATTGTACAGTTCTGTTGCCTATTTATACTACAAGTTGGTAGCATTAAAGCACATTTATGATCTGATAGTCAAGAAAACTGATTGAATTGTGTTTTTACTCAAAGTGTATTTTGGCAGGGACTTTAATGTTTATTCTGTTTATTATATAGTTGATGGTGTGAAAATGCAGTGTTTTCATCAGCAATATAAATTTCAAGCCAAGTTGGAGACTAGTGCTTCTCAGAATTTTGCTGTTAATATCAATCACCTGGGAGTCTTGTTAAGTGTAGATTTAGGCCTAAGGTGGGGCCAAATAATCTGCATTTTAACAAGCTTCTAGGTGTTGTCAATTTTGCTGCTCCACGGACCTTACTTTGAGCAGCAAGACTGTGGAGAACCCAAGAAGAGGCCTAGGCATGGGTTGGAAATGAGTAGAACTAATCTGACATTATAAAGCATGGTCCCAGCTACCTGCTCAAACTCTCTGAGTTTAATTTATTTCTCAACTGAACCCTGGAGTAAGTTAATTAAAAATTCAGAGACATAGAATTGCTGTGATCCTATTCTTTTAAGTATTGAAATGATCTAATAAGGCAATAGAACGCCTGGTTATGAATTTTCTATAGTTCCTTTGTATTATTCGTTAGCCTGGCCACCCTCAGACCTCTTTGTATTAGATTTCATTGAATAACACAAGTGGTATATATAAAACATTTCCATTTCCATCTTTTTTTTCTTTTCTTTCTTTCTTTATCTATTTTGAGACAGAGTCTCCCTTTGTCTCACCCAGGCTGGATTGGAGTGCAGTGGCGCAATCTCAGCTTACCACAGGTTCCAACTCCCAGGTTCAAGCATTCTCATGCCTCAGCTTCCTGAGTAGCTGGGATTACAGACGAGTACCACCATGCCTGGCTAATTTTGTATTTTGGGTAGAGACAGGGTTTCACCACGTTGGTCAGGCTGGCCTCATGTGATCCACCTGCCTCGGTCTCCCAAAGTGCTGGGATTACAGGCGTAAGCCACTGTGCCCAGCCTCTATTTTAATTTTTTAGTGCTCTAGGTATGTTATTGGCCCTTACTATATGGCAAATAACAATGAGTGGGATCCTTTGATTCAATTCCAACAAGGGTTTTGTTACCAAATGAAAAGAATAAGAATCACATGCAGTTGTTTCCCTTAAGCTCAGGCCTGATTTACTTATACCCTAAGTAAGCAAATATGATAAAGCTTCCCAGAGAAGCTAATCTCAAATTGTTAGTCACTTAGGTAAGAGAAGCGGTGCATCTGCCGAGTCCACGGTATGCAGGACTTGTTTTTGTATATAATTTTACCACAGATGCATCAATTTATAATGTGTCAAATTGAATTCTTAATATAAAATAGACGTGGTTTGAAATGTAATGCTTACCATCTGATTTGTTACAGAACACAAAAATAGTCACAGGAAAGACAAGAGGAAAACCAGAAGAAGAAAATGGGGAGAAACAATTAACCTGGCTGATGACGTGGCAGCATTAAACAGCGGCTTAACGACAGAGACATTTTCTGCCTATGGTAATAAGACGGACAACACAAGGGAAAAGAGGACCCACAGAAGGACAAAACGTTTTTTATCCTATCCACGGTTTGTAGAATTGTTGGTGGTGGCAGACAACAGAATGGTTTCATACCATGGAGAAAACCTTCAACACTATATTTTAACTTTAATGTCAATTGTAAGTACATTCAAACGAAGGTGATTTATGAGGTCTCTAAATGTGCCATTGGGGAATGGGTTTCCACTCAGTGCTTTGGAGGACCATTCAGAGCTGGCATTTCAGCCAATTCAGGCAAGTGACTGAAGAGAACATAAGATTACTTATTGGTTGCCTTTTTAAACTGACAATGGTTATAAATATGGAATGTTTTGTTAGACAATGTGCTTCTTACTTAAAAGGTATAATTTTGAATCCTCCTGGCAACACTGCCAGGTGAGATTTTCATGCCCATTTTATAGATAAGAAAACTGAGTCTCAGAGGAGTTAGGTCACTTGCCCATGGTCAGGTAAAGCTAATAAATCACTTGGACTACTGCCTGTGACCTTTAGCTTGCCCAGTTCCCAAAACCAATGCTTTTTGCCTCACTTAGGAACTTTGCACAGCCAGGTGTGGAGATTCAGCAATTCCTAAGGATGCTGATTGTGAACCAGAGTCACCTGTGGAACTTCTAAAAATAGCCTCTTCCCCAGGCTTCTAATTAAGTAGCCTGGGCAGTGAGGCCTAGAAGGGTTTCATTCTATTTTTCTACTCCCATTTTGAATTGAAAACACAATGTATTTGCATGATTTTTAAAAAATCAGAACCAAAGACTATTGTTAAAAAATAAGCATCCTTCTCTCTGCAGAATTCCAGGTACTTTCCAGAGGCAGCCACTGTTGAAAGTTTTTGTATATGTTTCTAACAAGCACTGCCCAATAGAAATATAATACAAACCACATATTTAATTTCAAATTTTAAATCTTTTTCCTAATTTTAAATCTTTTTCCTAATTTTAAATTTTCAAGTAGCCTCATTTACAAAAAAAGTTTAAAAAAATGGCCAGGTGCAGTCACTCATGCCTGTAATCCCAACATTTGAAGAGGCCGAGGTGGGACAATCTCTTGAGGTTCAGAGTTCAAGACCAGCCTGGGCATCATAGCAAGACCTGGTCTCTATAAAAATTAGCCAGGTATGGTGGCATATACCTATATATACCTACAGTAGGCTTAGGTACTCGGGAGCCAAGGTGAGAGAATCTCTTGAGCCCAGGAGTTTGAGGCTGCTGTGAGCCTTGATTGCACCACTGCACATCAGCCATGGTGACAGAGTGAGACACTGTCTCAAAAAAAAAAAGTAAATAAACAGGTAAAATTAATTTCAGCAATATATTTATTTTATATCCAAATATTATTTCAAAAATTATTAATGAGACTTTTTTTATACTAAGCCTTCAAAATCCAGTGTGTTTTATACCCTCAGCATATCTCAATTTGAGCAAGCCACATACCAGTGCTCAGTAGCCACATGTGATGAGTGGCCACTGTTGGGCAGTGCAACATCCAGGTATTTCTTATGCAAACATACATGCATATGCAACTCCTTTTCAAACAGGAGGCATTTTCACATACTGTATTACACATTACTATTTTATTTGACAATTTGAGATGCTTCCAGAAAAGCCCATATAGACCTCCTCTTACTCATTTTCAGCCATAGCATGACATTCCTTTTAATGGATGAGCCCTAATTTACATGAACTAAAACTTATTTTTAATAAATCCCCCAGATGAACGTGAAAAGCAATCCTGTTTGGGGATAGCTTTAGGGTTTCTTCTTCCTCCCTTGGGGCCTATGGTGCTCCTTGCCTTTTTGTTTACTGCTGTGGCCCAGTCCTCTCTGCCCCCCAATCCTGCCTGGCCTCCATGCATCTCTCACCCCCATATGATGCTCAGTCCCAGATACCCCAGCCCTCTCATGCCGAGGAGAGAAGGGAACATCTAATCAGGCCCTGCACATGGACAGCCTCATTTTCACCTCTTAATTTCATATCTCTCATAAGAATTATGAACATGGACTCTGAATCAAACTGCTCTAAGTTGAGAGTTCTGACTCTGCTACTCACCAGTGTGTGGCCACAGACAAGTGACTTAATTTTGTCTGAGTGACTTAGTTTCCTTATCTGTTGAACAGAGATCGTAATAGTACCCAGCCCAGAATTTTGCTGTATAGTGACTAAATACATGTGTGTATGTATTTTCAGCCAGTATCTAGTTCACAATAAGCATTTAGTAAATCTTAGCTCTTATAATTAATTATAATAATGCAAAGTTAAAACCCCACCAGGTTAACAAGGCTGCCAAGGACACAAATGGGTAGTAAACATTAAAGAATAGCAGTGTTGGCTAACGTGTACCCAATGTGAGATTCTATAAGTTGGCAATGTAGGACTTCAAATGAGAGGAAAGAGCTTGATGGAAAATTAACATCCATTGTTCTGGTACAGAGAACCGTTAAGTCACGTGACAATGCAATTTCAGAGGAATTTAAACTTGTTTGAATTCACTGTTATCTAAAACTTGATCTAAGAATTTTACGAAGAGACTTTACAAAAAGGATTGTTGAATGAATGAAAAATTCACAACCACAAAATGCATATGTTGCAAGAAACGTAAAAAAGAGGTGGAGTCCAGCGTAAGACGTGACTTGCTTATTGCTTACACAGAGTTCACAATTAACTTTGAAAAATTTATCTCGGTTGCAGGTAGCCTCTATCTATAAAGACCCAAGTATTGGAAATTTAATTAATATTGTTATTGTGAACTTAATTGTGATTCATAATGAACAGGTAATAAAGTTTTTTTTTTTCATTTTTCTTCTAACTGTATCCGAAATGGCATATCTAATTGGTACTGGTACAACAGATTAATTCTTCTCTATATTTAGGATGGGCCTTCCATATCTTTTAATGCTCAGACAACATTAAAAAACTTTTGCCAGTGGCAGCATTCGAAGAACCATCCAGGTGGAATCCATCATGATACTGCTGTTCTCTTAACAAGGTATTTGGATTTCTTATTCCTCAGATCTTTCAGCCTCAGGTCAAGTTGGGATGTGGTCACACATTACTAATAGTCAGCTGCTAGTAGAGGGTTTCTCAGCTTAGGCATTGTTGGCATTTTGGGCTGGATAATTCTTCCTGTACATTGCAAGATGTTTAGCAGCATCTCTGGCCTCTGCTCGCTACATATCAGTAGCATTCCCTCCCCTCAGTTGTGGCAACCAACAATATCTCCAGACATTGCCACTGCCCCCGGGGGACAGTAGAATCACCTTGTTGAGAGCCACTAACCCATAGATGCCAAGTGAGGAATACATGTGTTAGGCAGGCCTGAAAATAAATGTCTTATGTAACAGGAAAGGGCAGCTGCAATTCTGATGGACCAGACATTGCCATGTAGTGTGTGAGTTCAGTGTTGCCAGCTTTTGTGATTTTGCAAAAGCCAGAAAAATGAATCTTTTAAAAATGTGAAACCTCCCAGTTCTTCTGTGGTAGTTATCATCGCAAAATGTTAAAATGCTGTAGCAACAAAGAGGCGTGCTATCTTAATTGTGTCTCCTGCCTCCCTGCCATCTCTGTTGCAGGTCGTGAGCACGTCCTCTTAAATGAAAGTAAGTGAAAGGTATCTTGCACCTTCTGAGGAATGTTTTCAAAGAGTCTTTACAAAACTAGAATCACTTACCCCAGGGTACTGGGAAAAGTACTGGTTGCAGAGGTTTCTTACGGCTCTGTGGCCACCTTGGCCACAGAAGAAGATTTTTTAATGTAGTAATTTATAATTCTTAAATCAACGATTCCAAACAGTTTTTGAGTTTTGAAATTCTGGCCTTATGAATATGCTTTTTGTAACCCCCACCTCGAAGTGTGTGCTGTTGTGAATGCCTAGAAGACCCTTAAGTATTTACTTGTATTGACATTTATCTTTGATGTCATCAAGGCCTAAGTCTGCTTTGCTTTCAGGCAGGATATCTGCAGAGCTCATGACAAATGTGATACCTTAGGTGAGTCCTCTGTGCATAACCTCTATTGCTAAAACAGTTTGCTACATGTTTTTATTTCATGCCACAGTTGCTTTTTAGAGTAAATCCTTATTGTTTTTTTTCTTCTGATAGGTTTGGCTGAACTGGGAACCATTTGTGATCCCTACAGAAGTTGTTCTATTAGTGAAGATAGTGGATTGAGTACAGCTTTTACAATCGCCCATGAGCTGGGCCATGTGTGAGTTTCCTTTCAGTGATTTCATTTAATTCAGAGTGACCTAAAACCTTTCGTTACTTCGCATCAGTGAGCATTTACTTGACTTTACAGGGTGTAAGACACTTCCTGAGTCATAGTAGCGTTTGCAGGGTTGAAGAGCTTTGAACCTAATTGGGTGAAATGACTTTAACTTCCGAAAGTTGAGTAAATGCAGTGCATTCTCTTCAGCCATAGCTTGTGTGTGTCTTTGGTTTAACTGCTCAAGTTTAACACATAAGGTCTAACAGTCTCCTTTCCTACTGTGAACTGGAGAAATTGAGTCTTTCTATTTCTTCCACTGAAGCAGAGGATATATTTGCCTAGAGAACTTTCCTGATTTAACACCTTTGCCTAGGAAGGTCCCCCAACATTACTCTGGTCCCCAAGATTTTTACAAATCCAGACAATGCCTGATTCTATGATACACAGCTCTAATTCTGATATTTAGCATCGGGAACAGTGATATCCCTTTTTCAGGAAAGAAAATGAACAAAAAAATCATTTCCTAATTATGGTCACTAAGTGGCCGTTATGAAATGGCTTTCCCCTTTTGTTTTTTAGAGAGAGAGCATGCTTAGAATATAGGGCAAAACACTGCAAATTTACTAGAAGTTATTCTGAGTTTTGATCTACATTATTTTCTTTCTAGAATGATTAAATTACTTATACGATCATTTTAAAATAATTTTCTGAAAAATATTATTTTTATTTGAGATTAAGTTTCACTCTTGTTGCCCATGCTGGAGTGCAATGTCTCGGTCTTGGCTCACTGCAACTTCCGTCTCCCGGGTTCAAGTGAGTCTCCTGCCTCAGCCTCCCGAGTAGCTGGAATTGCAGTCACTCAGCACCACGCCCAGCTAATTTTTGTATTTTTGTAGAGACGGGGTTTCACCAAGTTGGCCAGAATGGTCTTGAACTCCTGACCTCAAGTGATTCGCCCACCTCAGCCTCCCAAAGTGCTGAGATTGCAGACGTGAGCCATCCCACCCAGCCAGTAAAAGAATATTATTAATATAATATAGCTGTAGATCAATTTGTGTGGCAGATGATAACTTTACTTAGAGCTAATATCATGTATTAAGCAAGCTTTCATTCATACATTTAAGGTCCCTTATGTGCAGTGTAGTGTACCAGGCATAGAGCAAGATTCGTATACACAGGTGTCTCCAATTTAGTTCAATATATAACAGGTATGTTTTTAAACTAGTACCTTTCAAACATATTTTAAGAGCACACCCCTTTTCTTTTCTCCAAAGGAAATACAGTCAGATGCCCCATATTTAGAACACAAAAGAGGTATGGTTTTCCATTAAGCATTTGTGGCAGGCCCAATCTGCTGAGTCAGCATCCTCTCTATCCATGTGGTTTCACCTTTGTGAAACGCAGGGAAGCTTTGAAGGGAATTCCAGTTCCAGCTTCCCCAACTTAGTTGCCGTGGGACTTGATCAAATAATTAAACCTCTCTATGGTTCAGCTTCCTCATCTGCAAAATGCAGATAGTAAGAGTACAGGTATGGAATTTCTTATCCAAAATGCGTGGGATCAGAAGTGTTTTGGGTTTTGGATTGTCTCCAATGTTTGCAATATTTGTATGTACATAATGAGATACCTTGGGAATGGGACTCAAATTTAAACAAGAAATTTATGTTTTATATATACCTTATGCATATAGCCTGGAGGTAATTTTATATGATACTTTTAAATAATTTTATGCATGAAACAAAGTTTGTGTTAAGCATTTATGTATGGAATTTTCCACTGGTGTTACATTGGCACTCAAAAAGTTTCTGATTTTGGAGGATTTTTCGTTCTGAGATTAAGAATGCTCAGCATTAAGTATTCATTGGGTGAAATAAGTGATTAAACAAAATAAAGCATCTAAAGCATTTAGCACATTTTCTAGTGTACTGTGAAGGCTAAAAAGTCTTGGTTATTATTGTTTGTAAGTGTCCAGTAAGAATTTATTACTGTTTAACTTCTGCAGTGAGCAAATGTGAGTGACATTTGAATGAAAAATAAGTTTTCAGCTTATTTACATGAAATAAAGTTGACTTTATCAAGTTATTGTGGGGGTGGGAATAAACATCATCTGGGGATGGGAAATAAACACCACTATCGAGAACCCACTAAAATTTGAATGTCTTACTTGTTTTGGCTTTGTTGATGCAGGTATTGCATTGATTATGCATCAGGGGAACTAGAAACCAAGGCATTCATTCTTTTAAGAAAATAGACTCTTGAGCATAAGAGTCTCACGTATTAAGAACTATTTCTAACTTCAACTAAGATTGAGTTTTTCTGTCTCTATTGGCAGGTATTAAGAGACATAAACTTTAAAGAAAAAGGGAAAAATTTGATAAATCAATGGAATAGACTCCGTAGGCTTTTATTCCAACTTTTACATGATGCAAATCTACATGATTCTGTCTGACTCACTTATTTCTGTAATCAAGGTGAACTAATGAAGGGAATTCTCCCTCAATGCTAAATTAATCACATGCATCAATTCTGTGATTGGGGATAGCCATCAGAGAGAGGGAAGGTGACCCTTCTGAGGTTGTCACCCAGTGGATCATTGCCTGAGCTGAGAATGGCATGTGAGTCACAGAATTGATGCTTCTCGATTTAGGAAATACTTCCTATTTTTTTTTCCACTTCTTCTGGGTAAGCCAAGAATGGCAAGTATGTGTTCATGCTGCTGCATTCCCTTCCAGGCCCATGAGGACATTGGCAATCCTTCACAGCCTTCTCACAGGCGGAACCTAGATTAATTTAAGAATCCTTTTGTGCCTGGCTTTTCAGGAAGCTAATACCAATCAATTGCTGTTGGCATGAAGCATGAAACGATTTGCCATCTCTGAGTTAAGCCAGTTGAATTGGCATGCCTCTGGTTTCCATGCATACCACTACCTTTCATGGGTTTTATTGTACACAAACTTTGCATGCCTTTAGAATGATATACCTACACAGGTATATCATTTGTCAGCCTGATCCAAAAAGGGGGAGATGCCAAGACCCATAGTGAGCCTCTTATTAGAAAGCTCTTGGCTTCAATTTTTGACACTTTCCTGACTCTTTATATTCATGTTATCATAACCTGCCAAATTCTTGACTCTATAAATTGCTCTTTAACAGTGTATTAGGAATTCCAGCTACTGTATTCTAGCACCAACTACAGCATATTCAGAGCCTCTGCAATTCCAGAAAGTACACTTCAACCAAATACATGGCCTGACTCACATCTTTTAAAATACATTTTATATATTTACATTTTGTATTAAGTTGGGTGAGAATTACATTTTAATCTACATTCTATCTTGAATTGTCTTAAGTTTTTATCCTGCTAACCAGGATAAGAACTCAGGTTCTTATCCAAAATGCAGTTAATTATTTTTCTCTTAGATAGATGCATTCTTGAAGCAATTAGAACAGTATGATCCCTTGGTGTTTACTGACATTCTCATCATTGTCTCATTGACTTCAGGTTTAACATGCCTCATGATGACAACAACAAATGTAAAGAAGAAGGAGTTAAGAGTCCCCAGCATGTCATGGCTCCAACACTGAACTTCTACACCAACCCGTGGATGTGGTCAAAGTGTAGTCGAAAATATATCACTGAGTTTTTAGAGTAAGACTTGAACATTCTTTTAACACAAGCTTCTAGTGCCTGGCCTACATGTAGTGAACTAATTGTGGGAAAGACAATACAAAGTCAAACATTCCTTTTGAGTTATTTTTGTTGACATTCCTTAGAGGAGACAAAAAAAAATGCTCTCTGATATCTGTATCATTGCCTTCTTAGAGGAGGCAAAAGAAAAAAAAAATGCTCTCTGATATCTGTTTATATCCTTGCCAGAGTTTAGAAGATTATAGACTGAACTAAAGAAAAGATTGGAATCTTAAAGAGAATGTGGAAATGTTGCTTCTTTTTTGGGTTAAGTTTTGAGATTTGTTCAAACATTGGGCAAGGGACTATGAATGTGATTTCTTGACGAAGGCCACAAGTATTTATGCACTTCTAATGTAGTAATTTTGGCCTGGAAAGGGGTGGGGTAGTGAGATGATCCCAAAGCAGATTCTGTGGATGAGTGGAAATTACAATGGCTCCCACATTGTTGAATTGAGGACATTCTCTCTGTGCCTCACTCTTCTTCTCTCCCTGTTCCCTCCCCCTTTTTCTATTTTTCCCATTTCCTTTCTTTTCTTTTTTTTTTTTTAAGCTTCCTGCTAGGTTGCTCAAAGATCCAATTACATTATACAATGCCCGTGTCACAGATTTATTGCTCTTCTCTCTCAGAAGTATGAAAGGTTAAGTGATTGTCCCAGAGTCACTGGGTGTATATTTCTGCAACCACAGGGGAGAGGAGGCTTTATTAATCAGAACTCACCGGGAGTGAATTTTCCAGGAGAGGTGTTTGCTGAAAAGTGAAAGAACCGGAAGGTTGCTGTTTTTCTTTTTAGCCAGGTGGTGTAAGGTGTTTTCTCTCTGTGAGTCATTGATTCACTCATGCATCCCTTCAGCAAACATTTACTAAGCACCTGTTGTCATGGACAGCGCCCTGTGCTTGGATGAAAAAGACACTATCTTTGCCCCTAAGAAGCTTACAGTCTATTGGGAAAGATAGTCAAAAATAAACAGATAATTGCTGTGACGTGTGATCAACTTTGTAACAGATGTGTATTTCCTACTGGCGATGTTGTATTCATTGCATGTGGTTCTACAAAGTAGACAGCAAAAACATAACTTCAGCATCGGGATTTAATCTCAGATGTAAAGAATAAAGCACATGTTAAAAAGTAACTGTCATCTCTACCATTACAATGGTGCAGTGGCCTTTATTGTTATCCAGAGCCCTCGACAGCCACCCTTCTCACTATTTGTGTGTTTCTGTGTGTTTCCATAGCACTGGTTATGGCGAGTGTTTGCTTAATGAACCTGAATCCAGACCCTATCCTTTGCCTGTCCAACTGCCAGGCATCCTTTACAACGTGAATAAACAATGTGAATTGATTTTTGGACCAGGTTCTCAGGTGTGCCCATATATGGTAAGTGTACAAGGGCCACTTCTGCCCTCATCTATTGATTCTGCATTTCTTTTTATTCATAGTTTTCCATTGGATTCTCACACTAATATAAACTACCCAAGGAAAAATTGTGCATAAAATTGACTATTAATGATCATAAGAATGATGAGGATGGCACAACAGTACTATTGCTCAGTGTTAAATAGTGCTTTACCTGCATTTTCTCATTTCACTCTCATGGCAGCCCAAAAGGGAGATGCCATCACCACTTTGATTTTAGAAGTGAAAGTGAAGCTCAGAGGCAGCAAGCTTACAGAGCTCAGCTTTTTTCTCTCCTTGTCACTTTTAATGCCCTATGACTTGTCCAGGTGACCTGAATTATAGGAACTCTTTTAGACTCAGAAGTAATTCATGAGACCAACATGTTTCTGTATTTTAGCTTGTCAAGGTAGCAACCTGGGACCACCTGGGGCTTGAAATCATTTCTGGTGGAGCCTCAGCTGGGGTGGCTGTGTGATAATTTGATGCATGTGTTGTGGATGTTTGGGCCAGTGATAGAATATAGCAGTTATCAGGTTGCAGATGAGCAGAACTGTGCTTCTATGGGGTGGCCCATTCTGTCTCTTTGGGGCAGCATGTGTGTGTTTCTTTTGCTCTGAGTGTCTTCAGAGATTGCCTGGTGAATTGAGAAGTACAATAATATTCTATGGAAATAGTAACAAAATTTTGAGTAAACTTGATTTGCGGTGATATTTGTTTCTGTGTTATTCATGATAGGAAAAATTAGGAGTCATTGAAATGCCAAGCAAAAGAAAGGTTAAGCAAATTATAGTGTCTTCCTTTTATAGCAATTGAAAGTGATCTACATCTGGGAACATGGTCCTGATACAATTCTAAGATAACAAGATAAACAATTTTATAAAGTATGATCTCAACTCTAAAAGGGGAGAAAAAGCTACAGAAAAGACTGGGTAGTTTGAAACTTTTTTCTATTTAAAAAAAATAAACTTTTAATACTTTCGCAACTTTTCTACTATAAGTATGGTTTATTTTAATAGTCATAAAAAGTAAAAAAAAAAAAATCTTTTTTTTTTTTTGTTGAGATGGAGTCGTGCTATTTTGCCAGGCTGGAGTGCAGTGGCGCAATCTCAGCTCACTGCAACCTCCGCTTCCTGGGTTCAAGCAATTCTTCTGCCTCAGCCTCCAGAGTAGCTGGGACCACAGGCACATGCCACCATGCCTGGCTAATTTTTTTGTATTTTTAGTAGAGACAGGGTTTCACCATGTTGGCCAGGATGGTCTCGATCTCTTGGCCTCATGATCCACCCGCCTTGGCCTTCCAAAGTGCTGGGATTACAGGCGTGAGCTACCGTGCCCAGCCAAAAAAAAAAATCTTTTAAAAGTATGCCCTGAAATAGAGCTAAATATATCAACCAGAATAAATCTAAAAAAAAAAAATAGTGTTTAGAGGAGGAAGAAAGCAAGTTGCAGGATTTGTCAGTATGGTACAGTTGTTGATGAAGTTGACCAAGTCCAAAAGTATTTATGCACTTCTAATATAGTAATTTTCGCCTGGAAAGTGGTGGGGTAGTAAGTTGCAAAGCTTAAATGCTGTCCATTACTGGAGATTTATATGCATTTATAATAAAAGTGTTGGGAATGATGAAGTGATGAACTCCTCAGGACTATGGTCACTTCTAATAAGAAAGGGAAGTGAAAGGGACCTAAGATGAGTACATAGGGCCTTCAGCTGTACTGGTGAAGTTCTCTTTTCTTAGCTTGGTGGTGGGTACATGGGTATCCATTACCAGGCTTAGAAATATGTTTTATGGGCTGCTGTCTATAGCTCTTGAAATATTTTAGCATTTATCATACCAAGAAAAGAATTTCCTTTCCCAATTACCCTATATCATTGGAGAAACACTAGTTGAAAGCAAGATTTTCCTTGTTTGATACTGTCAAATAAATCACTTGCCACCCAATTGTCATTCCATTGAATTGAGCAGATGCAGTGTAGACGGCTCTGGTGCAATAACGTTGATGGAGTACACAAAGGCTGCCGGACTCAGCACACACCCTGGGCCGATGGGACGGAGTGCGAGCCTGGAAAGGCAAGTAATGCCCTGTTCTGTCCTTCTGTCTTAAGGCAGAAATGTGCAAGATTTTGGCTGTATGATCAGACACTGATGTTTAGAATATAAGATAATGTAGTCCATTTTAGCATGCATAATATTTTTTAGAGGATAGATATTTAGCTTACTATTAATTGCAAAACTTAACATTATAGCATAATGCTGATACCAGGGAATATACGTATCATTATTGCTTTAAGACATTCTCTCAACTTAAGACTTTCTCTTGGTTAAACATTTCTAAAATCCCAGTGTGCTTTTCAAGTTATGGGAACACCTAATGTAAGATTGTATTTCTTTTTCTTCTCTCTCTTTTGGGAGTGGCACTGGAAAGCTGTTGGTAAGTTAATGGAACAGTTTAGAATCAAGGAAATACAGAAATAAAGTACAGTTATTGCAGGTACTACTATGATACCAGGCTTTTAGCAACCGATGTTATTCCCTTTAAAGGAGCTATAATGTCATCCAGGATATATCCAAATCCAAGTTCTCATGAGCTGGTTATAATAGTTCCTACTTATTTGTTGATAGCTAAACAAAATCTGCTACTTGTGTGGTCCAATGGTAACTGTGTCTCACACACCTAGGAGTATGATTAACCTAACCTTCTGTACCTGATGTGCATCTAAAAAATGGTGGCATATTAGTGATATCACCCCAAAAAGTAAGGTACAAAAGTTTTAGATATAAATCCTGATTTAAAAAAAAAATACACATGAAAAATGGCTTCCTGTCACTTACCAAGGATATAATCCCTGAATGATATTTCTGAGTGTTTTGTTATCCTTATCTATGTTTTTCCCTTTTTTCTCTCTTCTTTCCATTGTCCACTTTACTTACTTTTAAGAATTTATTCTCATCTCAGTTCCTCTTCCTCCACTTTACTGTATAGAATCCCCAGAATGTTTCTGTGGAAGAAGTCCTAAGAGAGGATGAAACTTAACTCCCTGTTCCCTGATCTTATAGACAAGAAACTGAGAACAATGAGTGATTTGTCCAAGGTCACTCAGATCATGTGGGGCAGCCCCTCCGCACCCTCATTTCCTCCACTGCTTTGTCTGAAGGGACAGCAGGGCCTAACTCAAGCTCCTCTCGTTTCTGGTGGTCAAAGAGGAAGCCTAGTGGTTTTTTTCAGTGGACAGAACATGAAAGTTATTTTAAAAATATAAAGTCTAATACAAAAATAAAAAGTTATAGTGAAGATGCTTTTGTATTTGACTTAAATGGGCAACAAAATCAGCTCATGTTCTCATTTCTCCGTAGCTGGGACCTCATCAATTGAGAATACAGCTTTCCTCAATAACAACCTAACAAAAAGTATGTACAAATACATGCGTCATAGCTTCTAGAGCTTTCACTGGTTTAAAGAGAAGTATAGCTCTTTGGCTAAAGAGTGAATCTTTGCAAGACATGTAACTTAGTGCATCGGTAGCTACAAAAATCATAGTTTTGTCTGAGAATCCATGGCAGCCATTAAAAATTGAATATGGCACTCATTCTTACAGAATCAGGATGTGGCCTCAAAGTCCTGCTAAACACAAAGACCCAAACAACTGCTACTAGCTGGTGGGGGATCCTATTTGACAACTTGGTTAGTTGGCTTGTGTTAGAACCAGCCCATTATATTACTTCAATTGAATCTGTTTGATCTCAGTGAAATCACTGGTATTGTGTTGTGGTTCTCAACCCAGTGGATCCACCCACTGTGTCTATTTCTGACACATGTTATTGCTGGAAAAAAAAACACAGCAAAGAAAATTTTCAATCATGTGATGAAGTGACTTGTATTTAGTAAAATTGTCATAAATGTGCTATCAAGCTCCATATAGCAGTATGGTTACCCAACCAATTCTGTAATCCAGAATAACTTGGAGGATGTCAATTGTGTCTTTTCTCAATTTTCTGGTTTTTTTTGTTTTTTTTTTTTTGTTTTTTTTTTCAGAAGCAGAAGAGGAGGGATTGCAGGGTAATTGTCTTCTGAGGGATGGGGAGATTTGGGAGAGCCCTCAGCAGACCCTGCTCTTGCTAAACACAAGCAAGTGGGTACGCTTGTAATTAAGCAAGAGCAGGGGCCTTCAAGGCATTCCCAAGGCAGGCTCAGAATGCTTTTGGAGAAGGAACTGTGCAGAGAAAATGATAGGTCTATTTTTAGTTGTTTTAGAAAAGTGGCCATGTCTAGCAGCTTTCACTAAAGATGTGGGTATATTTAAATACCCTGAAGAGTATTTACACATTCTAGAAATGCCAAAGAAGGTGAATATGTTGGCATAGAAATTCTTTGAGTTTTTTCCTTTGTTTCTTTTTCATAGAATTGGCAGTATGTGCCTTTTCTCTACATGCTAGCACATTCTGCCTCCCTTGGCCGCTGGGTTAATGTTTTTTCTTTCTCTCCTTCCTGTTCTGCTCCTGCAGCAGTAATCGATCTTGGGCTGCTGACACAGTGTTATTTTGATGAATTACTCGCTAATGTCTCTTTATTTTCTCCACTCTCTTAAGTCCATTAACATTTTCATTTTAACCTTATTTGTGAGTCTGAGGTTTGAAACTCTTTTGTTTCAGGTTTCCTTTGGATAAAATCAATCTCCAAGTCCCCATTCCAACTTATCAAAAAGATACATTTGTATAAAATATTATTTGGATGGTTTTGGACATTTTTAATTAAGACTGACTTTATTTTGGGCCTTATTTCACCAGCCACTTAATGCTTTGTTATGACGTAATCGTTCTTTTGCTATGTGATTATGATTTGTAGAATTTGCCTGGTAAAAGAGATTATCTCAGTACGTGTTTCCCAAAAAGCCTCCATTCACAGCCTCTGTCATATCAGACACTTTTCCTGTTCCTCTGAAGTTCTTCCTCTCTTTTGGACACCTATCAGTGGTCATTTGACTAAGAAATATTTAATTTCCACATCAGTTTTGAATTAGAAGTTTTCTTTTAGAAAGCAACTATGAGGACATTTAAGTGCAGGGCTAAATGGTAGCGCTCTGGTAAACCTACTTCCTTGTTTTGCTTTGTTCTGAGGTTTATAGTAATGCTTAATGAGAAGAGTGGTCATTTGGACTTTGCTCTTGTGTGGAAGTAAAATTTATAGAATAAAGAGATCCAGAAACTGAAGTCTAAAATGTTAAGAGGGAAAATATATATATTTCCAGAAAACTCCTTAATTTTGTCCTCAAAGTACAAAATGGCTATGGCAGCTCCAGCCATGGAGTCTGACTTCCCGGCATAATGAATTCAGCCAAAGAGTTGAAAAGGCCTCTTCCATAATCCTACCCAGCAAATTCTGCTTACATCTCTTTGACCTCCTCTACCCATAGGGAAACTTTGGAAAATATAGGTTCTACTACCAAGGAATAAAGGGGAGGATGGATATTGAGCGAATAATCTGGAGTTTCAGTCTTACCTAGCCATCTCATTCATCTTAAGTTTTGGTGAAAATTTCAGTCCTTATGTAGATGACAGAAATTGTCCCCCTTTGCTCACAGTTGAGAGGCAGGATGTGTCCCAGTTAAGAGTATGCCCTGTTAAGTCTTGTCTGTGTTTCATTACCATTCCTGCCTCTTACTGATGTCTGGCATCAACCCCTCTGTCCCTTCATTTGCTTTTCTGTAAAAATGGAAGTAATAATAGTACCTACTTCATAGTGTGTTGTGAGGACTACATTTGTGTATAGGATGCTTAGAACAGCACCTGATGAATGTTAAGTGCAGTGCACATTTGCCATTGTCATCGCCACTGTTATTTAAGTGGGGTCCCGTACGTGCTAAGTTGTGTACTAAGTGTGTTACATACTTTGTCCCATGTTACACTCCAAACAATTTTGGCCAGTAGGTCCCCATTTTTTGGCTGTGGAAACAGACTTCAGGTACACACCCAAGGTACACAGAGTTATTTTGTACAAGAGTTACCAGTCCCGGTGAAACCTGTTTTTTCTTTTTTTTCTTTTTTTTTTTTTCTGAGACAGTCTTGCTCTGTCACCAGGTGCCAGGCTGGAGTGCAGTGGCATGATCTCAGCTCACTGCAACCTCCGCCTCCCCGGTTCAAGCAGTTCTCCTGCCTCAGCCTCCCGAGTAGCTGGGACTACAGGTGTGCACCACCATGCCCAGCTAATATTTGTATTTTTAGTAAAGACAGGGTTTCACCATGTTGGCTAGGATGGTCTTGATCTCTTGACCTCTCTCATGATCCTCCCACCTCGGCCTCCCAAAGTGCTGGGGTTACAGGAATGAGCCACCGCACCCAGCGAGACCTGTTATATTTTGTTTTGTCCATCTAGACCTGCTGTGTCCAATATGGTAGTCACTAGCCAAGTGGCTACATTAAAATGTCAACATAAACTGAAATGTGCTTAGGTATAAAATAAACCCCAGGATTTGAAGACTTAATATGAAAAAAAAGTGAGCATTTAAAAAATTTCATTAGTAGGTCAGGTGTGGTGGCTTATGCCTGTAACCCCAGCACTTTGAAAGCTGAGGAGGGCAGATTGCTTGAGCCTAGGAGTTTGAAATTAGCCTGGGCAACATGTTGAAACCCTCACCCCCAACTGTCTCTACAAAAAATAAAAAAATTAGCCGAGCAGTGTGGCATATGCCTATGGTCCCAGCTACTCAGGAGGCTGAGGTGGGAGGATCACTTGAGCCTGGGAGGTCGAGGCTTCAGTGAGCCATGATTGCACCACTGCACTTTAGCCTGGGTGACAGAGCAAGACCCTGTCTCAAAAATAAAAAAAGTATCATTAGTAATATTATATTGATTACATGTAGAAATAACAACATTTTAGATAGATTGGGCTAAATAAAATATATTAAAATTAAGGTTTTATTTTAGTTTTTTTTTTAATGTGACTTTGGAAATTCTTGAATTATATATGTGGCTCATGTTCTGTGTCTACTGGGCAGAGGTACTCTAGACCAAGCTGCCCATCTGTTCATTTATTTTTATATGTATATTTTCTAAGAAGTGTTCGTAACCACTGTAAAGACAAATATAAAGTGATTTCCACAGAGTGATGCAGTCCCCACTGCCTCAGTGTACATTTCATGGATCCTGAGTCACCCAGGGTTCAGATGCAGAATGTTTTAAGCCTCAGCCAAACAGCCCAGGGAAAGGGACGTGTCCTCAGATACTGTAAGAGGATAATTACAAGGGAGGAGGCCAGGCAGACTGGAGAAAGCTTAATTGCACTGTTTAAATAATTGTTTACCAAGCCTTGTGTGGGGGTAGGGCCTGCTGTTTCCACTGAGACCTTCACCTACCTCTTATTTTTCCACTTTCCCTGCATACTGCCCCACCCCCTGGCCTTCAAGCCTCTCTGCCTCTCCCCTCTGGGCGGTTGTGTCCTCCCTGGGGATAAATCACACAGCGGCCACAAGCTCTGCTTCAGAGATCTGAGCCAGCCGCAGGGCGTCACCCTCCTGTGGCCACTGCCGCCACTGTTCCTTTGTCCACTGCTCAGTGACCTCGGCTTTGTGTCAGGGCTTCACACCCCAACAATGGCACAGGGTTGAAATGGGCTTCTGTCCTCCCTTGTCCTGCTGAGGAGTTTTATTTTGTTTTATTATTACTTTTTAAACATCATGGCCTTCTTCTTGCTCCAGGCTGGAGAATCTGAAATCATTAGTAACAAACAAGTAATAAAGTTTAGGGCTCTCTGTAGTGTGTTCGTTTTGCTTTAGTCTCATCCTGACAGCTTTCCTGGGGTGTATTTACAGGAATCATGTAATTTGCTTTCTTTCCGCTCTCCAGTGTAGTTAAAACTGGGAGCAATAAAGCATTGTAGTTTACCAGACTTGTAACTTCTCTAGGCCTTGTTGATGGAGATTCACTATGCAAATCCTATGATTCATTTTGGCCCTATCTATAACCACTCTTCCCATTTCCTCTCCTGGTTTTTCCAAGTAAACTGAGCAGTTTGAAGCTTGCCATTGGAGTTACCCTGTTAGCCTGGAGCCAGTCACTGGCCAGTTTAATTCAAGCAAGCTGTAAAGGAGGACCCAGCCTAAAATCAATAAGTGTGAGATTAAAATCCCTATGGTCTTCATTATTCATATGGATGATGAATCTGCAACATTTCAAACCCACACGTGGAAAAGAATTAACGTATGGTGTGTTTAAAAGGACAACCAGTCTTGTAACAACTCACAGTGCCAAGTCTCCCTCACTATTCCCCTTATTAAATACAGCACTGCAAGTATGGATTTTGTGTTCCCAAAGAAATGGAGGTCCCTGTGACTGATGGATCCTGGGGAAGCTGGAGTCCCTTTGGAACCTGCTCCAGGACATGTGGAGGGGGCATCAAAACAGCCATTCGAGAGTGCAACAGACCAGAGTAAGTCCTAGAACGTAGAACTGTTATTATTGCCATGGCAAGAACAAGAAATTCCTAAAGGGAGTAATTTTGGTGGATGAAGAGCATGTTCCAAGTGAGAGAGCTAGAAAGAAGGTAAACTTCAAGGGCTGCTTAGACCCATGGTACCCAAACTCTATTCCCAGGCACTTCCCCTTGTAATATTGTTTTTCTCTCCAGATCCTTTGTTATTCAAAGTTTTATCTTCCAAACAGTTGATGGTTTTTTGTTTGGTCTGTTTCCCACTGTTGACAGTCAGGCAGGTCTCACTCTCCCCGCTACACTCAGAGCTTGAGACAGCACACTCATAGAGTGACTAGATAGATTTTCACATGGGAACAAAGAAATTGGACATTTTCATCCAGTTTGTAGACTAATATCTTCCTTTTAGTTAGCCACTGAAGGGCTCACAGACCTCATAGAACCTGGGACTCCAAATCAGGAATTACTTTTTATTTTCCTTTTTTCTTCACCAATAATGTATTCTGTGATAAGGAATTACTTTTTAAATCAATCTAGTGGTATTACAGGTAAGACACCTGAGGTTCCCATCCCACAACCTGACATTTTACAGATTGAGAGTGTCTTGCCTTTCAGAATAATTCTCACTGTGTGACCATGGCAACTTACACCAGCTTAACCTTGTTAGGACTGACATGTTTAAAGTCCATGGACTTTTTTCCCAGCATTTGTCATAGCAGGCATGGGTGGGGTGGGGTGGGGCGGAGGATGGTGCAGGCTGTTTATAGATAATAAATTGCTATCTTCATTATGAAAAATGACATTCAATTTTACATAGATCTAAGACATGTATAGTTGAAAAGGAATAGAAAATAATAGGTAAGTAAAAGTAAGTAATAGTTTGTATGGCACTTTCTCAGACTTGCCATGGAACCTATTTAGGCTGAGGAACAAAGAAATCTGTAGGGATAGTTTTTTGATGTAAAAACCAACAACAGTTTTTAAGGCCCTAGCTGCTTTGGGATTTTGTAAAATGATTTCCCCTAGCAGTCTCATTTATTTTTAACAGCTTAGATTATGGATAGCAGACTCTATTGTACTGAGAAGCAAACAGGTGAAGTAAAGGAACTAAGTAGGCTAGGGTAATACAATAGTTGTACTGTAGGGACCAAGTGCAGGGCCCTACTCAGGTCTGGCTGCTTGTTTGGAGGTAAGAAAAGAGTCTAATGTTGGCAAAGCTTCCAAATCTTTTCTATGAAAAATCTGAATTGTGTGAATCAAAAAGGACATAGCTGTAGGCGACTGATTTGCAAGCCCTGGTCTAAATAAATACTCTGTACTACAAATCACAAATGATGATTAATTTACTTTAACTCATTTTTGTTCATAACTCAACCTTATTTCATGTTCATGTAGTGGTCACTAAGGAAGATAACTAAAGGGCTGTGAAATATAGATTCTGGTCCATAAAACCAATGCTGTAGCTGTGGATAAAAATGAATACGTACATTTTCTACATAGCCTATATTTTGAATCCATTTTTAAAATATTAAATCATACTTTTAAAAATTCAGACACAAACATATAAGGTATTTTGGAAGTTGTCACACTATTCCTACTTCCTACCTACTCCCCATGAGAAATAATCACTGAAAAATAATTCGATGTGTGTCATTTCAGACTTTTAGAAAAGATTGTGGATGTAAATACATATTATATGAAATAAGTATCCTATAATATAAAAGAAGCCTTATACTGCTTTTTAAACTCAGCTATACATCCTTGCTGCTTGTATTGTTGAAGCTTTAAAATAAAACTTTGTATCATGACAACTAATTAATTTTTTACAAATTAAAAATGATTTGGTGGCTACATGGAACAAAGTGATTAGTTTATAGTAAATGCTATCAGGAGGGTATGGATCTGCAAACAGTGACAACTTTATAAGCACTTTAAACATTTTTGATTCAAGAATATTCCATTCAAAAGCAGCGTTTGGCCTTTTAAAAAAATATTACTTTTTTAAGTCTTAGAGCAATTCTAGAAGTAATGTGAAAAGTGGAGATAAATCACTCCATAATTGGAATGGGCTACACAAAGAAAATCGCCGTGTGTAAAGATCTCAGCAGAAAAGGATCTTGGGCTTCAAAGTGCAACAAAGATCCTCACATTCAGAAGTTAAGAACCGATCATTAAAGACCTCAATTAGAGGTCCTTGTCCCTGCTGTTTGCTATGGGAGGTTTTTTGTTTTTTTTTTTTTTTTTTTAAAGAAAAACAATCCACCTAGTTGAGTGTCAGCACTGACATCATTTCATTAAAACTCCTCCAAGTTATTTGCACTTTAGGATGTCCCTGTTAATTGAGGAAGGAGACTGCCTCTGAATACGGAGGTTACAATGGCTCTGGGGGAGTCAATCTGAAAAGAGAAAGGAGCATAGAAAAGGGAAAATCAGATCCAAATCTCAGTTTAAAAGCTTGTTCAGAGAAATTCATGGAGCAGATGGTTCATTATGTAGAACGTAGAAGTGGTTGCTGTCTTGTTTCTCAAGGAGTTTGAGGGGAACAGCTGCCCCCCTCACCGGGAATATGCCTTTTGTCAGTTCGACGAGTCCTTACAATGTAATGGAGAGCTGTTTTTAGAATCCAGGGTACAAGGTATGCTTCTATTAAGGACACTGGATTTTTTTTTCTTTTTCACAATATTCATCTGATTCAAGAATGTATTTATTTAGCATCCAGAGACTTTATAGTATATTCTTAGGAGTTATTTTTCCCCCAAAAGCATAAAACTCGAAACAGAGAAGTAGCCTTGTTACGTACATGAGATTATGCTCTAGTCCATGTGCAAGCTGTAGAGACCATATGCTTTCTAATTTTGGTCACAAGATTTTTTTGGTCTCAACTGGTATATAAGGTGCTACAGGTGGGGCTCTCATATTTTGTCTTGAAGTGTTTTATTTTTTTAATCTCAATTTTTATCCAAGCTCTACAGATAAGATGATCATAGTTCTGGTTCACAAGGACAGTCCCACTTTCTATCTGTTGCCCTGGAGAAGTTATTAATAGCTTCCATTTTCAGTCTCAGAATGTTCTTGATTGGGCAATTAATTATATGGTCACCTGGCCTATAAGCAGTGTGTAACTGAGTAAAATTTAAAATCAGAACCACTGAAACATAAGAGTACCAAAAAACAGCCTGAGCTTTGGAACTAGAAGATATATTTTCAGGCCTTTGGGCCCTATAGTTGTTTTGTGCCCAAACTTTGGCTCTGGGCTTCTTGGTGGCTAAAACAAAATGGTACGTAGAATTGTTACAGTCCATCAAAAACAAACATCATATCAGTTCCTTAGGAAAGGCACAGCATTTTCTTTTACTAATGCTTGTATTTTGCTTTTAAATTAGGAGACAGATTAAAATTTAAAAATAATAAACGCATAGATTTGAGAGAAGAAAGATTGTGAACTAGATATTTCCCCATTAGGCTCTCTCCATAGCAACCTCTTATGAAATGTTACTTTAAAAACATATTCAAAACATATGTCTATTTCATGCAAAAAAAAAAAAAAAAAAGAATTTCTCATTTAGCTGTAGGGAATTACACCAATGCCTTTTTTTTGAGGTACTCCGTTTCGATGAATTTGTTTCGAAATGTTGAGAATTGGTTACTGTGGAAGAGCCATTAACTAATGAATAAATAAAAGAATCCAGTTTCATAGACTGCCCCATTTGGAAGGATCATTAAAGATGGGCCAGCCCAGCTCCCGCCCCATCTCATCTAATCCTTGAATAGCCTTTCTGTGTTCTCCATAATTGGCTATCAGGCCCCTCCTTAAAAATCTCTAAGCACAGGAATCACACTACCTTCTGGGGCTGTCTGTTGTATCTTTAGAAATGTCTTGTGCCAGCCCTAAATCTGCCTACCCTAATTCACTGTACATAAGCGTAGAAGTTAAGATTTCTGTTCAAACCCATTTGTAGACCAAAGTTTAACTTTCCTTGAGGATAGACTGTACCTGTGATAACCTCTGCAAAAATGTCTTCTATAACTTTTGTCATGCATCATCTTGAATTTCCTTTCCGTGTATTAACAGGCATGGCTGTGTAATATATGCTTGAAAGAGAGATCCAGTTTGGCTGTGCAAAATAGTAATTAATCTAGCAATTTCCTTAAACCCTTCTAATATTTTAAAAGGATCTTAACAGTTGGGAAATGTGGTTACTATTTTTTTAAAGCTACATTTCCTATTATTTTCAATATTTGCCTACCTAGGAAAAAATACTCCTATTCAACTAAATAATTAAATTATAAAATGATTTTTTTTTCATGCTGAAAGATGAGTTTGATTGGCTAAAGCTTTCTTTATTACATAGTTCATGTAAGTCAGGCAGCAATCACATTGTCTAGGATAGAGGAAACACTATATAATTCAGAAGAGCAATTTACATTTGTTAAAGTCATATTAATAATTCAGGAAGAAATTGTAACCTGCCTTTATATAAAATCAAATCAAGTTCCAGACCAAATTTTGATATGGAAAGAGGCCTTTCTCAAGGGAGACAGCCTGGAAGAGAGGCCAGGTCTTAATCTTCTGATCAGAGAACTGTGTTGCCCTCCCCTCTTAGCAAAGTCAGTGACAGAATTTGGAATGTAGCACAGTGACACAAGAATAGTCCAGGGATTAGCAAACTTCTGCCATCAGTGCCAGATAATAAATATTTTAGGCTTTGTGATTTATGTGATCTCCATCACAATTACTTAACGTTACTTATACAGGGAGAAACATACATAGACAATGTAGATATGGCTATTTTCCAATAAAACTTTATGGACACTGAAATTTGAATTTCTCATAGTTCACATGTATCCCAAAATATTCTTTTTTTTTTTTTTCAAAAAGATTCAATTACTTTAAAATGTAAAACTTTTTCTTAGCCCATAAGCATGCAAAAATAAGTGGCGGGCTGGATTTGGCCCACAGGATGGTAGCTTGCCAAATCTTGTAACAGCTAAACTTTTATTAAGTACTTACTGTGAGCCACACTTCGTTCAAGTGCTTTGAATGCATTAACCTAGTTAAGCCTCACTATAGCTCTATGAAGTAGATATTAGTATCATCTCCCTTTTACAGATAAGCAAACAGAGGCTTGGCAAGATTAAGCAACTCATCTAAGATTGCATCATTAAGAGACATGGCTGAGATTCAAACCCTCTGTTTCCAGAGTCCTTGTTTCTAACCATCAGCAATATTGCCTCTCACATACGGTATTTTTTGTGTGTTTATAAAAAACGTTTTTTATAAAAATACATCCCACAATATTATCTGTCATGTTATAGTGGTCAAAGCAAGCAAAGGTGGAAACTGTTACCATCTGAAGAGAAGCCACCTATAAGTAATAACTATTTGCAGTCCAAAGAACTACTGCCTTTGATAAATTCAAGAATCAGCTAAGACTTGTTATACAAGAGAACCAAAAAAAAAATCAATTTTAAAAATTTTGTGTTCAAAGGGAAAGAAATATGAGTTACTTTCAGGCAATAAATAAATGATTGATCCGCCACAGTCAGCTGGGACATCTAAAAAGATTCCATAAAGATAATTTCAACTGGAGGAAAAAATTGAAGGGGGTCTTCCTTGTAGCACATTTAAAATGAGTTTCACCTGAGCAGGTGTACAGTCCTGATCTATTATTCATGGGTAATCTGTGATATTTTATGCATGAGACTGGGGTGCCTTGGTACTGAGAAAAGGACTTGGATCCAGGAAACCCGGTCTGCATCTCTAAATGGCACCTAAAAAGAAAAGAAAGACTCTGAACCACAGCATGTGGATAATGTAGCAGATGCTAATAGAGCAAGAGCCTGGGAGACTTGGATTCCAGTCCTGACTCTGCTCTTTTATTAGCTGTGTGACCTTTGGGCAAAGTACTTCTCTAAACATTCTGTCACTTGGTATAAAAGCACCTGATCTTCCCAACCTTCGACAAGATGTGAAGGAGCTTTGCCAGGTTGAATGGATAGTGCAGATATACAGTATATGGAGTTAATTGTGCTTAATGCAGAAACAGACAGATATAGACATGATTGTGTTATGTGCCATTTTGCATCTCTAGATGCAATCTTCCTTATGATAAAGAATGGTGAATGTTGATCTGACTTCTTGCTAAGTTCCTCAGAGTCACAACAAGCCTTTTAGGTACACAGCATCATCTCTGTTTTACGTGTGTAGAGCCCAAGGAGGCAAGACAGCTTACACAAAGTCACCCCTAGCTTGTAACTGCAAAGCCCACGCTCTTATTTTATGTTACAAATCTTTGATCAGATGAGTACATTTATAACAGTATCAGGACAAACTTCCCTAGATGGGCAGTTATGGGATTTGGGTACCCTGCAGGAGCACTGAGTCCTGCCTCAGTGCTCTGAGTGGGTGCTCAAGCCAACTGCAGAACCGGATCAGATTAGATTGGGCAGTGCTGACATGTAGTATCATAGTACCTAACATTTTCTGGCATCTACCATGTGCACTCATTTTAGAGAAAGGGAAAATTGAAGCTCCAGAAGATTGAGAACTAAGTCTAGGGCCACGCAGTGAGGATAGGGCCAGATTGGAACCGCAATCCAACTCCGGAGCTCCTTCTGCCTCTCATTCTATATTTCATGAGCAGGAATATATTTCTCATTCCCCAAAACTCCTGTCTGACACAAACCAACCAAAAATCCGTACAGTCTGGATTACTCTGAAAGATTCATTCTAAAGAAAAAAAGGTGGAAAACATCCTTTCAGTTTCAGGGGTGTCCTAGGGCAGTTGTGAAACCCAAGCTATTTCAGTCCTGGGTTGGTAAACCTCAACTTCCTATGATTCTGTGATTTTCCCATTTCCATGAAGAATTTGGCATGCTGCTGACTGCTGGTAGATATGTTGTATAATTTACTCTCTGGATCACATCTGGAATATACATGCACGGAGTTGCATGCCGAGATTAAATTTGCACTGTGATGCTTTTCAAGGCATATGCCATATGCTCGTCCACAAAAACTAATGAAACCAGTATGCTCTTTCCTGCTTCTCCTCTAAGTTAAAGTGTGAACGCATTCCCTTTATTTCATTTTATTTGACAAACAAAGCAAATAAGAACAGTGATTGTCAGGAGAGGGTGTACAGGGACAGAATGAATGGAGGTATGAGGGAACAAGTTTATGATGGTCTCATGTGAATATATCAAGGTACAAAAGGAAGATAGGGAGTATTCCAAACTATCATGGGTACCTTTCACCTTCTTTGTTTTTAACACTGAAGCACTGTGAATGTTGAGAAGAAAAGGAACAAAAAGTGGCCTCATAGATTCAGATTCAGGCTTTGTATCTCAGACTTTAAGCTATATATTCTAACATTTATCCTTACAACAGCCTACAAGATAGCTACAGCCCATTTTGCAAATATAAAGGAGGCTTGTGGAGGTCGAGTGACTTACCCAAGGTTATACACATCATGGTATTGAAGGAAGGATGCAAACCCAGGATTCAAAGCTCTTGCCCATTCCTCTGTCATTTGCCACCGTAGACTTACTTCTCTAGAAGACAGGAAGTCACAAATGAGGGATTGATGTTTGGAGGAATACATGATAATACAGGGTGTGTGCTCTTCCATTTTCTTCAGGCCAAAAAATGGTGGAAAATACTGTGTAGGACGTAGAATGAAATTTAAGTCCTGCAACACAGAGCCATGTCTCAAGCAGAAGCGAGACTTCCGAGATGAACAGTGTGCTCACTTTGACGGGAAGCATTTTAACATCAATGGTCTGCTTCCCAGTGTGCGCTGGGTCCCTAAGTACAGTGGAAGTAAGTATGTCTGGTGTACGTCTCCGCTACTGGCAGACCAGCACCGAGGCCAGGCACAAAAGTTAAGTTGTATTGTTTCTTTCTCTAGTTTTGATGAAGGACCGGTGCAAATTGTTCTGCAGAGTGGCAGGGAACACAGCCTACTATCAGCTCCGAGACAGAGTGATAGACGGAACTCCTTGTGGCCAGGACACAAATGATATCTGTGTCCAGGGCCTTTGCCGGGTAAGTCCCAGGTGGTGTTTTCTTCACTGTGTTTTCCCACTGCCAAGCTGTGGTTTGTGGCTTCCCAGATAGAATGCCAACTGCTAATATCGTGCACTATTACCAGGGCAGTAGTTCTCAAAGTGTGGCCCCAGGATCAGCAACAGCATCAATATCACTTTTTTCTGATGCCATGTTGTGCCAAAATTTGGGAACCATTGCCCTGGATTTTCTTTGACATTTTCAGTCTCTGTGGGGGTCTTGCAAAAAACCTCTCCTTAAGAATTTACTATGACAATTTACACAGGAACTCCTTTGCTATAACCTCAATGCTTAAGCAAATGCTTCCTGACAGCAAATTTTCTAGATTGAATAGCTGAGTTCCAGAAATATGTTAGGAAGAAGAACTGGCCTCACTTAAGTTCCTTTTTGCATTTTTAACCATGATCTTTTCTACCTGAGACATCCCTATTTAATTATTCTTGAAAGGGAAATTGAGAAACTTCTGGCAAACAGCAAAGCATCAGAGCAGTGATTTCTCAGGGCCAGATACCGTTTCACTGTTCTCGTTAGTCAAAAATTATTCCTAACCCGGTGGGGCTCTGAGATAACGCCTTTTTTTTTTTTTTTTTCGCCTGTGGTCCAAAGGCAAATTGGAGTTCCTGGTTGGAAGGATTTGATTGAAAAAGCTCCCAGCGGCATCGCCCACTTCCTGACTAACAGCTTATGCTGCAGATTTCCTTGTCTGTCCATTTCACAGCATCATGTTGAGTTTTTCCTCAAAGATTAGTTTACACAAATGAACAAAATGGACAAGAATGTGGACTCTGTTCTCCTGGTGTTCTCATCATTGTCAGTGTATATTTCAAGAATTCAGTGTACATGGCTGCATTGTGTTAATATGGGGGGAAATTCAGGAGGCCACTTGATGGAGCTTCAGGCCTCACACTGGAGGCCCATGTCATACTTTGGCTGGCATTTGTAGCCAATATTTAAACATACGGGATTTTGCATAAAATTACATTTTCCAGCTTCTCTTGGAAAATTGGGAAAAAATGTCAACACACGGCTCCCATTTTCCCATGGCAGCAATAGTCTAGAGTGGACAGCAGCTGCTCTCTTAAGATGGGGGATGAGCTCTTTAATTAGATACAGTCCTCACCTATGCCCCCCCCTTTTTTTTTTTTTGTTCCTAAGCAATTTTTAAAAAAAAAACTACTGTGCTTACTTACAGACTAATGCTTTTCACACATTTATCTGTAGAGGAAGCACCTGGGGAATCCTATTAAAATGCTAACTCTGATCCAGTAGATCTGGGTGAGTCCTGAAATTCTACATTCCTGATCGCATCAAAGATACCCATGGCTGCTGGTCCAAGGACCGTATTTTAAATAGCAAGGCAGTAATCAATTTCAGTTCTCAACCTTTGCAAATTTAAAGGGACTTGACTTTCTTGTCATTTTCAGTGCATACGATTAAAAGAAGCACATTATTTGCCATTTTATAATTTCTATAATGCTTACATTTATTTCAAATCTTTTTTTTAAAGCAAGCTGGATGCGATCATGTTTTAAACTCAAAAGCCCGGAGAGATAAATGTGGGGTTTGCGGTGGCGATAATTCTTCATGCAAGACAGTGGCAGGAACATTTAATACAGTACATTACGGTAAGAATCTGCTCCTAAGAACCATAAGAAGGAATATGGTCAAAGTTTGAAAATTGTTAACCACATGTAATACGTAAAAATATTAATGTCAAGCATAAAAATCAGTTTTGTTATGGTGGATTATCCATCAACTAGAAGGTACCTAATAGAATTATATGAGAATTATATTCTATTCCTTTGTTGTCCACTTTTTATTCCATACTTGGAAAAAGTGAACCATTCGGTGGAGTACTGAATTTCTGCTAAATTCTTTTCAGGTTATAATACTGTGGTCCGAATTCCAGCTGGTGCTACCAATATTGATGTACGGCAGCACAGTTTCTCAGGGGAAAAAGACGATGACAACTACTTAGGTGAGACGGGATACCCCACCGCTTGCAAATCTTGGTTCTATGAAGCGGTGGTCAGATACTACTTCCTTCCTGCCCCACATATAGAGGGAGAGCTTTCAGATGTCATGGATTTTCATAGAATAAGTGGATCTCAAAATTCATCATTGTATTTCTCCCTCATATATATGCCCTCCGAGTACTGATTGAAGTAATGTAGCTGAACTATTTGATATCAAGGGATTTACACTGGATCTTAAAAAATAGAAAGGCCCCAAGTCAAAATTTGAAAGTACTTATCCTCTAAGTTTAGCATAAAATCGTTGCTCTCATTGAGTCTTCTTAAAAAGCTGTCCTGTGGGGAACTGACTTGCGAATGTTTTATTAGAGGCATTACTTGACTTAATTTTTATGTTATCAGCTCTAACCAGTAGCAGACCACTGGTAGACTTATTCAGTATTTCATTATGCCTGCTCATTGCAAAAGGGTCTATGGTGACAGGTATTTTTCTCAAGTTATTACTAGAATGGCAATAGTATGCAGATTTTTTTATCCTTCTTTCACTGAACCTAGCTGCATGATTAATTCGTAACTATTCCCTGTATTTAAACCACAACATACTAATGGCCCTGTGTTGATTTTCAACAGTTTTCTCAGCCTAGTCCCATCTTATTATTTATTTATGTATTAACTTTAAGTTCTGGGGTACGTGTGCAAGATGTACAGGTTTGTTACATAGGTAGACATGTGCCATGGTGATTTGCTGTACCTGTCAACCCATCATCTAGATATTAAGCCCACATGCGTTAGCTATTTTTCTTGATGCTCTCCCTTCCCCGCACATCCTGCATCCCACAAGCCCCATTGTGTGTTGTTCCTTTCCCTGTATTTTTGAGCCAGGATCTCACTCTGTCACCCAGGCTGGAGTGCAGTGCTGTGATCACAGCTCACTGCAGCTTCAACCTCCTAGGCTCAGGAGATCCTCCCACCTCAGCCTGAGTAGCTGGGACTATATGCACTCACCACTATGCACAGCTAGTTGTTTTTTATTTTTATTTCTTATTTATAGAGATGATGTCTCACTATGTTACCCAGGCTGGGCTTGAACTCCTGGCCTCAAGCAATCTTCCTGCCTTGGCCTCCCAAAATGCTGAGATTACAGACATGAGTCACCATGCCTGGCCCAGTCTCACTTTGATTTATTTTTCCGTAAATTGCTATAAGTGATTGTGAAATTTGCCTAACTGCCATTTAAAAGAAAGAGGACTTGGAGAGTAGAGTCATGACTGAAAGGGATTTAACTGGTCACCTTACACAAAACTCTTCCCAGCTGTGAAGAGCAGCATGCCTTACACTCAGATCTAGAATACATTAGAGCAGTCTTGCTGGGCAGTCAATCTTTAAAAGAAATGAATGTACTTTCTTTCTTGTAATATCCAGGCAGGAACTCTATTTATCTGTCTGAATTCAACCTGTGTAGAGGCCCTTAATCTAAGCATTTGGACATATTGAACCAGTAAATGAGTATTTGTTGAACTAAATTAAAGCCTATATCTCTATTTTTAAATGTCTACATGGAGCTGCATAGATAGACAGTGAGCCTTTAGCTAAGCATGCTAATCAAGTACGATATTTATACCTGACTCCATTAAGGCATTTGCTGCTATCACCATTCATTCACTCACTCACTTACTTATTTAATATGTGCCAGGCACTGTTCTGGGTACAATGAACAAAACAGATCAGAAAATGTATTGTGTCTTCTCGGATGTTACTTTTTAGTGGGACAATAAACAAAAGGCAATAAACAGTAACCTGATGGATAAGCAAACTCCATACTGCTTTAGCTGATAAGTGCTGCTAGAAATCAGAGCAGCCTAAGGGCAATTGGGATACCAAGGATGAGATGTGGACAGTTGAGCTGAAATGTTTGAATCATAGAGCAAGATAACAGGCTATTTAGGGGTAGAGCATTCCAGGCAAAGGGAATAGCCATTGCAAAATCCTCGAAGTAGGGAAAAACAGAGGGAGGCGGTGTGGCTGTTGTTGAGTGAGCACAGAAGACACTCCTAGGTAAAGTTAAACAGGACTAGATCATATAGGACCATATAGCCATTATAAGAACTTTGGCTTGGACTCTGAGAGACATGGGAAGCCACTGGAGGTTTTGAGCTGAGGAATGACATCTTATTGCATTTATGTTTTCAAAGTTGCACTTTGGCTGGTACATTGAGAAGAGATGATAGGGGAAGTGTGTACAGGACAGAAGCAATGACATTGATTAGGAAATCATTGCAGTAATCCAAGAAAGAGATGCTGGTGGCTTGGCCCCAATGGGAGAGGTGAAAGTGACAGTATGTGGTTAGATTCTGGATATCTTTTGAAGTTGGAACCATTATGATTTGTTAATGGATTGAATGTAGTGTGTGAGAGAAAGAAAGGAGTTAAAGGTACAAAGGAATCTCAAAACTCCCAAGGTCAAAACCTAAGCAATGGGATGGGTGGAGTTGTCATCAACTGAGATGACAAGATGAGTTACATAACATATGACCACTAGTGTTTTAAAGTAGGGCAGGGTCTTTACATCTTCAGCTACTGATATGAAGCCCACACATGATACACACAAAGCAAATGATTGCCAAATTGTTGAACAGCCACTGTCCATGCTGTTTTTACTGAATATCTACTGTGCGCTTAATGGAGAATGGGATTACCTTGGAAATGTACATTCATCTCTTCTTTCAAGGGCCATAAAGCCTTACTTGGAATTAATTACTCAATGACTACATCAGCTTTTCACTACCCTAAATATCCAAATGACTGGCAACTTTAAAAAACAATAAAGTTCTTGGGGGACTGTTCTCAAAATATTTGGCAGGGGGAAATCCTTCATTTCTCCTTGCACAGCTGCAGAATGGGGCAAGCGTTTTTCTTCATACATTTGGTTATAAATTTAAGCATGTGGCTGCTGTGTCCTTACTACTTCCTAATTACATCAAACAGCATTGCATGCAGCCTGCTTTATAAATAAATTTCCTGAGCCTGAAGGCCATGTTGAGTTGCTCCATTCTTCTCTTCAAAAGAGAGAAGGATTCTCTTCTATTCTTCCCTTTCTTGTAAAAATAATCTCCCTCCAAGTAGTGGCCTCAATTCAGTTCAACGTAATCAGTGCACATCAAGTGCCTGAATTCAGGGAGGACCTCATGATAACCTTTTATTATTCTCTGGAGGTTTCTTAATCTCCTTGTAAAGAATGCAAACAAAATTAAAGAAGATTTGTCATCTGGGACAGGCAGTCTGAGTCAGTTATGGCTCTTTAATGGAATAGAATGGGAAAGTCACCTGTTGGCATAAGAAAGTCTCTCTAGAAGCAAATGAAAAGTGTACAAGCCTACACTGCAAGTTACAGTCCACTGAGTGTGAAAGTCGAGACCTCAGAGCCTTTGAACCTCACGGTGGTTACTCAACAAGTTAGGAAGAATTTGATGTTGTCATCAAGTCTGGCATGTGTAAATGTTTACTCTTGGCTGGAGGGAAGATGGAGCAAATGCGCTGAGAAGGTTTTACAACCCGCACTGAGTCTCGTGTTGAGTCCAGTCACAGCTGTTCGATTGCTTAGCAATCTTCATCTTTATCCCTTACATTTTTTTCAATGTCAGCCAAGCGATACTTTTCTGTGAATCCTAGGAGGGAGGGAGTGATTTCCAGGAGAGAGGGCCTTTTGTAGCAACCCAGCTCTGATGGGTGCAATGGGAGGGAAACCAACCCAGGAAATTAGCTCCCCTAATCGCATTAGTGGGAGCTTGGGCATTAGGCTCTTGTTTTCAGGAAACTATTTGTTTCACAAAGTACCAAAGCAGAAAGCCTCCCTGTCAAAGGTCATCCTTTCACATGGACCCCTTCCTCCTGTTGAGCTAAAGCCAAGTTCTACCCAGGGACACCATGTTCGTATCTCTTTAGAAGAAAAAGTAGTCATTTCTATGATACTTATTTGTCTCCAGCACACTTAGCTCTTGATTAATTGTGGCAATGAGAAGACAGGAATCGATGCTGTGCAAGATAAAATAGGATTTTATTTTTCATCTGTTGATTTTAAGGATGCCTGGGGCCAAACCGCTTATCAGGGCAGATCTTAAGAGGAATCTTGTATCATTTGTGCTCTTTTTTCGCATCTACTGGAATAACGAATATGCACTGAAGGGTGAAATACCCTGAGTCAGCAAAGCATGAAAGGAAAGCTTGGAGACATTGGAAAAGACTCCCCAAATTAACCCAGAGTAGACCATCACTCTTTGCATATGACCACACTGGACTATCACTTGATTTACAGAACCTGCATGTGACATTTTATTTCCCTCTTTTTAGCAAGACATCAGCTGGGTAGTTAGCATGCAACTTCATCTGAAAGAATTGGGTGATTTTGTTGACAGCACATCACACTATCACCATGTGAGTGACCCGCATTAGGGAGCAGCCTCAGGATGCCCGAGGGGCCTCGGAAACAACCGGCTTCAATCAGTGACCCGTTGAAACTCCTGCCTCTTGCATGGCTGGGGGGTCTCACACTGCAGGAGCCTCAGGCAAGACGAGGTTGTCAGAGGTTTACACTGACTGAGAAAGAGTCATTTGGCTGGAAGCACTCTATCCTCCTTGTCATGAGTGTCAGATTCCATCAATCACTTATTCTTTCAGCGTCATCGTTTGAGCACCTACTATGGGTTGGGATCTTTCTTGGGCCTGTAAAAGTAAATTTTTATTTTTATTTTATCATTTGATATATTTAAAGGGTAGGAGTACAGGTTTCTTACAGGCACATATTGGGTAGTGGTGAAGTCTGGGCTTTTCGTGTATCCATCACACAAATAATAAGCATTGTACCCAATAGATAATTTTTCTTTTTTTTTCTTTTTTATACTTTTTTTTTTTTTAATAAGATAGGGTATCACCATGTTGGCCAGGCTGGTCTTGAACTCCTGACCTCAGGTGATCCACCCACCTCGGCCTCCCAAAGTGCTAGGATTACAGACATGAGCCACCGCACAACCGTTATCCCCCTTTTACCCTCCCACCTTTGGTAGTCTCCATGTCTATTATTTGAGAAAGTAGATTTTTAGATGGCTGCTTTGCTCAAGGGCTCATGCAGTCTAACAAAATGAACATGAAAGAAAATCTACAACACAAACATACTTAGTTTCTATTTGTATACAAGAGAACGAATGCATGAACTCATTTAGTCATTTAACAAACGTTTGCTAGCTCCTTTCTTGGAAAAATTTAGTAGTTTATCGGCTCTGGAGATAGATTTCCATGATTAGGAGCCGCAGGGCCTTGGGAAATTAACTATTTCTAAGTCATACTTTTCTCAACCATAAATTAGGCACCTATAATAGACACTACCTTAGAGAGGTGTGATAAGGAGACAGTACATACAATGGTATTTTGATCTTCCAAGAACTAAAGCTTATATGGATTCTTATTCAATACGTATAAAAATCCTATAACTCATTATACAGTGGAAGAAACTGAGGCTTAGAGAGGTTAAGTAATTTATTTAAGGTGATACAAATAGAAGATGGGAAAAACCGGAGTCCTTATTGGCCTGACTTCAGACGCTACACGCTTAACCTCTTCACTTTACTGCCTCCGTGTCGAATGATATATGGCTTAACTGAAAATATACAGGACTTGAAATTTAGGTTTATTGGTGGGAGTGAATGGCGAGACTGGAAAGATAGGTGGACAAGATTTGTAAAATTACAGGGAGGTTATGCTAAGGAAGTTTAACTGTCTTCTGTACGTAGTGGTGATTATCAAAGGATTTTGAGCTGAAAAGTTGGAGGATATTTTATCCTTTTAAAAGCGAATCTTGACTTTTCCCTGTGTCACCACATTCTTCCCAGTCATTTCAAATGAAGGTACCTTATTCTTCTCTTGGGGCTAAATTTGTTTACATGGGTGAGAATTCTGGTAAATGAAGTGCTGGATTAGCAACAGAATTCAATGCAGTTAATTCTTAATCCTGGAACCAGTAGCCCTGTGTCCGTAAAGTGTCCAATTGCATGAACTCTGTGAGGTTCCCATGTCTAAGAAAATAAGGATCCTACTGCTGCTGAACCACAAATATTCAGGGCTTCATCTCAGCCCTCTTTAATCTCCACATAAGGGTATCATATCTACTTAACCCAAATCCTTGGAACCTCTTTATATACTCATTGCTTTTCTCCTGCGTGGTGAAAGATAATGTGTCACCTACATTGATGAGATGACCTGCATCGATGAAAGATGAGTTAGGATCTGGCTAATACCTAAGACATCTTTGTAACTCCTCATTCCACAACCAAGACAGATATCATCAATATGGTTCTAAGACATGATGCTGCCAGTGAATCATGTTCAGCATGGTTTGTCGGGCAGCTGGTACTAATTGATTGACACTGGCACAGGGGAGGAAAATTATTTGCCATCCATGAGTTAAATTTCCTTGTTCCTTTTATTCACCTAAATATATAGCCTGTACCTTTCAAGGGCATCCTCACTGCTAAAATTTGCTACTCATGCACAAATTACACAAGGTAAGAGGACCTTTCTCTGGTATTTGTTCAGAGCCCAAATTTGTAATAGCTCTGATTTATTAAATACCCGGTTCATGTCAAGCCCAATACTCAGGAGGACTTATTATTCAAGGAGCAGTGGTACCAGGGCAGAAAAAAGCAGTGCTATCAAAATTTTGTATTAAATACTAGAGGAAAAAGATATGATAGAGATTTTATCTTAGAAATTAATCCAAAATTATGAAAATAAATTTATTTTTATATGACCAACAAAATTACATCTTCATTTCAATCATGCCAAGGTTTTGGAAAGAATACAGCAATTGACAAATATTTTTGCATACTTTTTCATATCAAATCATATAATAGCACAGTAGTATATTCTTGACTGAAAGTCTAAATTTAACAGTAAAATATGAAAGGGAGTCAATTTTAGAAAAGTTCTCTAGAGATTTATTAACTTTCCTAGTAATCTCTCTTGACCTTTTAATAAATAATTTCTTCTTAAGCAGCTGTTGTCTCATCTTCCTTGTCATTGTTCTTTCTTGTTTCGTTTTTCAGATTCAGTGAGGGATACTTGACAAATAAAAATTGCATATATTTAAGGTGTCCAGCTTAATGATTTTATACTCCTATACATTGTGAAATAATCACCAAAACCAATCTAATTAACGTATCTGTCATCTACATAGTTACCATTTCCTTTTGTTTCTTTTTTCTTTGCTTTCCTCCTTCCTCTCTCCTTTTCTTTCTTTCTCTCTCCCACTCTCTTTATTTCTTTCAACACTTATGATCTGCCGTGTAAGCAGATTTCAGGTATGTATGGTTGGTTAACTATAGTCACATTGCTGTACACTAGATCTCCAGAATGTATTCATCTGGCATAACTAAACCTTTGTATCTTTGACCAACATCTCCCCATTCCCCCTCCTTCTTGCTCCTGAGCATTTACCACTCTATTCTCTGTTTCTGTAAGTTTGACTATTTTGAACTCTGTCAGGTTCTCATTTGGCCAACATTTTGACATTCAATTCAAGCAGTTTTCCAGTATCACTTTTTCAGCATCACTGATTTTTTTTTTTCATCTTTTGCAAGATCTGGAGTAGATTTATTCATTCTTCCCCAAAGGAATGTATTTACTGAGCACCTGCCATGTGCTCTTTCAGAAGCTGGGATACAGTAGTGAATAAAATGATCCCAACATTCTTGCCATCACGGGTCTTACATTCTTGTTTGGGAAGAGAGTATAAACAAAGTGCCATGGAGAAAAATCAAGGTGAGAAAGGGGACAGGAAGTATGTAATCTGTGCTGACAATGGGAAGCAGTTGCAGGTTTAGAAATAATGGTCTGTGTAGTTGTTTTAATCTTTTACTGTGTGACAAATTATCTCAGGACATAGTGGCTTAGAACAACAAATAGATACTGTCTCTCAGTGTCTCATGCAAGGAATTCGGGAACAGCATATCTGGGTGTTTCTGGTTTGAAGTCTCTCATGAGGTTGCAGTCAAGATGGCAGTTAGGAATGCGGTGTTATCTGAAGACTCAACTAGGGCTTGAGAATCCACTTCCAAGATGACTCACTCAGAGGCTGTTGGCAGAAGGAATCAGTACTTCCTTGCTGCTTGCAGGCGTCTCTGTGGGCTTCTTTGGTATCCTCACAATATGGCAGCTGGCTTCTTCCAGAACCAGAGGTCTAAGGAAGAGCAAGACAGAGCCACAGTCCCTTTGGCCTTGCCTCAGAAGTCATGCTCTGCTGCTTCTGCATTATCCTGGTGATTGCAGTCATTCCTTTTGAATGCGGGAGGGAATGACACACAGTGTGAATACCACATGACAAGGATCATTGGGGTTGTATTTGAGGCTGGCTACCACAGTGAGCCACACTGAAAAGGAGACCTTTAAGCATCATATTAACCATGGATTTTCAGATTCCAACATCCATCAAAGAAGATTTAACAAAGATTCAACTGGCTTGACTAATTCTAGTATATTCAGATTTGTGTAGGAACCAATTTTATAAGTTTTCAATTCACTAATACATATTTTTAAATCATATCAACACTTTTGCTTCCATCTATAATTCTGTAACTGTGGGACGTGTATAACAAGTTCCAGGTTTATTAGGACACCTAGGTTACATTTTGTTTTTCACAGGTACCACAAGTGGGTAGGTGCTTTTATCTCCACTTTAGAGATAAAGAAATGAAGATGGATGGAAAATGATTCCCAAGGCCACACAGCTGGCAAGTGGCAAACCTGGGATTTGAAGCCATGCCTGTCTGGCCCAAAAGTCCCCATTCTGTGCACAGCGACTCTCTACCTATCCAGATGTTACTTCGTAGTTCAAACAGCTAGTCATTGGCAGAAGATCAGTGTATTATTGTCTTTCCTCACCTACAGCTTTATCAAGCAGCAAAGGTGAATTCTTGCTAAATGGAAACTTCGTTGTCACAATGGCCAAAAGGGAAATCCGCATTGGGAATGCTGTGGTAGAGTACAGCGGATCTGAGACTGTCGTAGAAAGAATTAATGCAACAGATCGCATCGAGCAAGAACTTTTGCTTCAGGTAAAAACTTGACCGTGAACCCACCACGCTTTTCTTCTGCTCGGCATCACCAAGCCCACACACGACCTTTCTGTTTTGTCCACACATTCTAGGTTTTGTCAGTGGGAAAGTTATACAACCCTGACGTACGCTATTCCTTCAATATTCCAATTGAAGATAAACCTCAGCAGTTTTACTGGAACAGTCATGGGCCATGGCAAGCATGCAGCAAACCCTGCCAAGGTATCTGCTTTGAATTTGAGTTCTGGGGATTTGAGAGAAGTTTTTTTATCTTTTTTTTTTTTTTAATAACAGCCAAATGTATGCAAACTGTGAACGCTTCTATCTGCATACATTCTCTAATCTCTTTTCTTTGAATGTGTCTGGTCATTTTTGGCTGGGAAGTTGAACTTTTTAAGGGCTTCAGGATATTTTAGGTTTCTTCACCCTACGAGATTTTTATACACATTTGTAAAACCAAGCAGAAATCACTTCTGCCATTGTAATTTTCCAGAGGCATGGTTTTAGTAGTCATATCATATGTTATTTATTTTGTTTTCTTTTGTCTAAATTAGGAGTCAGCGAACCATAGTTAGTAGGCCAAATCCGGCCCACTGCCTACTGTTCTTTTCTTTTTCTTTCTTTTTTCCTTTTCTCTTTTTCTTTCTTTCTTTCTCTCTCTCTCTCTCTTTTTTTTTTTTTTTTTGAGATAGTCTCGCTCTGTCACCCAGGCTGGAGTACAGTGGCACAATCTCAGCTCCCTGCAACCTCCGCCTCCCAGGTTCAAGGGATTCTCATGCCTCAGTCTCCCGAGTAGCTGGGATTACAGGCACGTGCCACCACGCCCAGCTGGTTTTTAGTAGAGAAGGGGTTTTACCTCAGATGATCCAACCAACTTACTCTCCCAAAGTGTTGAGATTACAGGTGTGAGCCACTGCACATGGCCTACCTACTTTTATAAATAAAGTTTTATTGGAACACAGCCATACCAATTTTGTTTATTTATTGCCTCTAAGTGGCTGCTTTTGCCCTGTAACTTCAGAGTTGAATAGTGCAACAGAGATCACATGCCCTGAGGATATTTACTATCTAGCTCTTTAGAGAAAATGTTTGCCAATCAAGGGTCTAAATAGTTTATGGAATAGATTACTTTTTCTGAATAATTTTTTTTTCTTCTCTGCTTAGGGGAGCGGAAGCGAAAACCTGTTTGCACCAGGGAATCTGATCAGCTTACTGTTTCTGATCAAAGATGTGATCGGCTGCCCCAGCCTGGACCCATTACTGAACCCTGTGGCACAGACTGTGACCTGAGGTGGGCTACTGTTTCCTCAAGGTCTTTACCACTGAATTGTGAGAGTCTTGCAGGAGGTCCCATCAGGAGAAGTGGAAGGAGGGGATGCTGGTCTTTAGTTCCCCTTTCTTGTGTTTCAGTGAAATAAGCTTTAACCAATTCCCCAGCCCTCTGGAACTGATTAACCAGGACATACATGTGCAGATTTCTTGTTCACTTAAGAATTAAAAATAGCTAATAGAATATGGCACTTGCCAAAAAACATTCTCGGTTGATCCTCACAGCTTGCTGGGTAGGTATTAGCATTATGATTGAGTCACATTGTATGTAAAATCTTGTTTTGAAAGTCAAAAGGAGAGAACCTCATCCCTCAGAGTACCCTATAAGGATCTATATCTACCTACAGTGTATACCACCCAATAGAAGAACTCCTACACACATGAAAGTTGCAGTATACTAACATAGTGTCATGGAAGAAACAAGAAAATGTATATACAGATGTCTGAGAATTCAAACAATTCTTTATTTAAGAAAAGTGTAAGATCTGAGGCAGGAAATATTGGTGGGTAGAGCATTCTGAAGCTTTTCCACTTGCCTGCAAGGTTGACTGTGTCATATTGAGATATTAAGTAGTCGGGGCTTGCATTGTATAGTCTGCATGACAGTTAAGGTGTGTTGCTGTTTCATCTTCCTTTTAAGAAGGAAATTCAGTGGAGAGTATATGGGAATGTGTTAAGGTCTCACCATTTATAAGCAGAAAAGTGAATACGTAAGCATTTTGAAGGCTTCACATTACAATGCCAAATCCTATCAAAGGATATTGGCTGCCTATGGTGCTTTAGCGCAGATTATAAGGCCTTCTTGAGGCTCTGAGAAAACAGAGGAGTTAATGAGATTGACTAGTAAAGTCTGCCATGGGAGTGAGAGGGGCAGTTATGGTACAAGTGTCATATCTTTGCCAGTCCTGACTGAAGGTTCTGACTTCAAAGTCCAGGATCTTTCTAGCCTCTACCCAGTGTCACTGACTTTCTAGCT
Organism: Cacajao melanocephalus; assembly: GCA_963573385.1. Taxonomy (NCBI): domain Eukaryota; kingdom Metazoa; phylum Chordata; class Mammalia; order Primates; family Pitheciidae; genus Cacajao; species Cacajao melanocephalus. The sequence continues at coordinate 130,804 of CAUYLG010024674.1, forward strand.
CATTGCTCTAATGATTGGCTTGCCAAAATATATTGACAAAAGTCATTGTAAAAAAAAAACAAACAAACAAAAAAAAAAAAGAAGACATTAAAAGACGTTTATACTAGGCAATATTCTTGTAGATACTGTCCATATAAACCCATTGTTTCAGTCAATTGAGTTAAATTAAAGTTCAAGTCCTCAGGAAAAAACAATTAGCTAACTGCCAAACTGAATTAATCACTAAAGTTTGAGAAAAAATTTGAATTGGTGGATAGATGCCTTTAGGCATAACCTAAATAAATTAGAATGATGATATTTTCAGAGTAGCCTTATATCAAATTATCACTCTATTCCCCAGTACTCTGTAATGGTTATAGTAATAGAGTGAACCATTTACTAAGAACTATTTTTTAACAGTTATATATTATCCTATTAATATTCTTTGACTAGTAGGACAGTTCTTACATTATGCCATTATCCATTAACCTGTTAATATAATTAATACCCTACCAATTCTTCAAACAACATTATGACATATACATTATTATTATTACCATTGTACAAACAAGGAATATAGAGGCTGAGAGTCTTTAAGCAAATTCCCTAAGCTCACACAACTAGTTAGTGGAGTGACAGAAATATAAATGTGGTCTGTCTGCACCTAGATCCTGTGCTTAAACCTTGGGAGAGAGCTGTTTTTATTCTTAATTCAGTTATGATGATGAGTGGTACTCATGGATTCTATTCTGTGTAGCTTCTCTTCCTTTGTGAAAAGAAAGAATTCCCATGAGTTTTCTGCCCCATCCCTGTTCTGTTCCTTGCTTGGAGCCCCTTACCTGTCTTTTCTCCACTGGCTGAATCAGAACAGACTGAGTCTCCCACGATAAGTACAGTTACAGCAGAACTCCTGCCTGCAGCTCTAAGTGTGCTCCTATGATCGCAAAGATGATGAATTTATACAAAGCATTTCGAATAATAGAATCTGATCATTAAAAAAGTAAATAATTCTTTAAGAACCCTCTTTTTAAGTTTACCCATGGAGCACCAATTTGAGAGTGGAGATAATGTTTGAGCTGTTATTTTGAAAAACTATTTTTCACTTTGAGCAGATTCCAAAATGAGCCACGATTTAATCTGTGATGATGGTGGCTTATGTGATGTTCTCCAGAGTTTCTCCTCCATTGAAAGCCCTTAGACATAAAATTTAAACAGTGCTTACAAAGCTAATGCATTAAAAGGTAGCCTCAAAGCCGTGTGTTTTTATGTAAAATGATGCAAAAGATCTTGAATAGATTTCTGCTCATTGGTTTATGTGGAGTTACATGATACTTAAAACTTGGTTGGAGAGTGAAACACCAAGGATAATGATAATAATAATAAATTGTAACAGTAATAGCTACTTTCCTTGAATACGTGCCATATGTGTGAAATGCTACACATGCCATGCCTCGCTCAGTCCCCCAAATAGCCCAGTGAAATGGATTCTGTTTCCCTCCATTTCACAGACGAGGAAACTGAGGCTTAGTGAAGTCAAGTGACTCAATTACGGTCACTTGGTTAATGAGTGACACTCACATCAGGCCTTTCTGATTCCATAGTTCATCCTCTGATTTTTATTAAAAGTGATGTCACAATCCCCAGGTAAAATCAGGGCTTCAGGCCTTTTTATTTCATATAGTAGGTATGCTAGATATGCTAGCATACTAAACTATTCTAAATTTTAAATTCCCCAATTGGAGAAAGTCACTATTTTTTAACACTTAACTTTTATATATATTTTACTCAGACCAAACAAGGACAGTAGGTCAGATCACACGTTCTGATGATAATAATAGCACTTCTGATTAAAGAAGAGGTGAAGGGATATGGCCAGGTCTTTTGGTAGACGTGAAGATCATAGGGTTAGGAATTTTAAAATGCAAAGAAAAAAAACAGGAGTTTAGGATTAGTTTCCAAGGCCCCATTAGACAAGTGCATGCTCATGCCTAAAATTAAATAAAAGATCATGCCTATTTGTCAACATTCAAATGCATATCTTACTGGCCTGTATAGATTGTTGGGAAAATAAAATTGTTCACTGAGAAATACACAAAGACACAAGCCAAGCCTAAATAAGGTGTTCTATCTTGCTTCTATCAAAGTGACAGTCAATAAAACCATGATTTATGCTAATTATTGTCAAGTAGCTGTGTTTAAAACTGAAAGACTGAAGAGAGGATTGTTACTGATTGGTCAAACTCTGAAATAGTTTTTCCAAAAGCGTGCATGTGGATCACTCATTTCGTAAGATGATGCATGGCAAACCAGTATGTCTGAGAAGCCTTACCAAGAATCTCCTTTCCCATGTGGAGATTAATAATGTTGATCAATGTTTCGAAGGCCTTGAGAAGTTCTGCAATATATAAAACCTTTGGAATTCAGTAGTTCTTAAATTATTTAATCCCACAACTGCCCTGCAACAAAAACACATAGTCTTAACACTTTTTTCTCTTGGTTTCTACTTATTAAAACCCTTTTCTGAAATATTGTAGTAAAATGCAATTGTATTATTTTATGTCCTTTGAAATGAACCAAATGAACACAAAACACTGAAATGAAAAGCACCATCCAGGGAGAGACTACAAAGCAGGGGGTAGCATTTTTTTTTTTTTAATTTGAGATGGAGTTTTGCTCTTATTGCCCAGGCTGGAATGCAATGGCACGATCTCGGCTCACCACAATCTCTGCTCCTGGGTTCAAGCAGTTCTCCTGCCTCAGCCTCCTGAGTATCTGGAATTACAGGCACACATCACCACACCAGGCTGATTTTGTATTTTTAGTAGAGATGGGGTTTCTCTATGTTGGTGAGGCAGGTCTCCAACTCCTGACCTCAGGTGATCCAACCACCTCAGCTTCCCAAAGTGCTTGGATTACAGGTGTGAGCCACCATGCCAGGCCAGCAAGGGGTAGCATCTTGAGAACTTTTCTAAAGCAGTGCTGTGCCCTTTCCATAGACTCTTCTAGGTTCTCTGCTCAGATTCTGGGGATGATATTACTGTTGGGGGCACTCGAGCCACTCTGCCATGCTAAGCTGCTGGCAGGTTTTCTTGTGGAGGCAGGATACCTTCCTGCTTCATCCAGGATGGAAAATAACCTTTCCATAAGGAAATGGTGACGAAGGCAAAGAGAAGGTAGCCAAGAATCAAAGGGCAGATGAAAGTTCCAGATGCTTTCTGTTGAATTGGGCCACATTTTTGCCACACTTCCTGAAGGAAGTGAGCATTTGCCCCACTAGACTGTGACAGGATGAGATAAAGCATTATTTTACAATTCCTCATTGAACGTGTTCCAGGTTAGAACAAAATTCCCCAAATACGGTGTCGCTCTATCGGAAAATCTCCATAGCCCACTTTACTTGCTAGATGGTCAACTCTGACCTACTTTTGGGTATTCATGAGAAATTCCAAGACAAGCATGTGGCCAAAACTCTTTTTTTTTTTTTTCCCCCTGAGTTCTACCCTAAACAGGTATGCATGGAAGTAATCTCAGGACATTGGTAACCAGCAAACCACTCAATTTCTGAGCAGTAGAGAGTGAACAGTCAAGAGTTAAATCCAATGAAGAGTATAAAGAAATCACCCTTTTTTGGATTTCTAAATGTAATCAACAAAATACATTTTAAGGTCATTTATTTAGAATATTTAGTTTAAGTACATTATTTATTTTCTTTTTTAATTTAAGCACTGCTGATCATATTCCTGGGGCATTAAAAGAACTAGACAATTGGCCAGCACATACTGAATACCCACTGTGTCCCCCAAAAATCTCATTATAGGTACTATGGATACAAAGGTGACAGAGATTTATAGATTCAAATCTAATTTTAAAGGGTATAATTGAATTGTATAAAATATACTCCATGTGTTTGAGGAATTTAAGAGGCTTTATTTACAGATAATAATGTACACAGGGTATAATATACTTGAAATTCACAATTGTAGTCCAAATTATCCATTCTTTAATTAGTTCATGGAATGTTCATTGAACACCTTCTAGCATAGACCCACATAAAGGAGGAATCTTAGGGTGAGATTCTAAGAGCAGTTTTGTGTTGGGAAAAGCCAAATGAAGTACTGGATTGCATGAACCTTTGGAATATAAAATTGCTTTATTTTCTCTGTTGAATTTCAATGTTTTGTTTTGTTTTATTTATTTATTTATTTTCCTTTTGGTAGCTTGAATTTCAGATTGACTGTGTTGGGGTAAATTCATCACAAAGATAAGACCTCTGGCTGTCACTCTGTGTCTTCCATGTGTATTGGCAGCCATGAAAAATACATGGATATGTTGGTTTAAAATTAGATTTTAGTAACTGACTGTGACTTTGGGCTTCATGATATTCGAGTTAAGAAAGGAAAAATAACTCAACTCCTCTCTGAATACTAGCTGACTGTAGATAAGGCATATTTGTTTTAACAGAAATGTTGATTTTGCTCCATTTTTTATGCATAGGTGGCATGTTGCCAGCAGGAGTGAATGTAGTGCCCAGTGTGGTTTGGGTTACCGCACATTAGACATCTACTGTGCCAAATATAGCAGGCTGGATGGGAAGACCGAGAAGGTTGATGATGGTTTTTGCAGCAGTCATCCCAAACCAAGCAACCGTGAAAAATGCTCAGGGGAATGTAACACGGGCGGCTGGCGCTATTCTTCCTGGACTGAAGTAAGTTGGCTCTCACTCAGAGAGTCTTCTCGGATGCTGTTTGATTAGTTGATGGCTCCTTGCGGGTGTGTAAGCCTCATTTAGGCTTTGTAGAAGAGAGGACCATGATTGACTTGTAATGCCTGACCCCATTCAAGCTTTGCAGAATAGAATAACATGATTGATTTGTAATGTCTGACCTGGGTATGACATATGGTAAATTGGAAGAAGTAGAACAACTCAAATGATCTATTTTGCATACTCTACAAGCCATTTTCAATTTTATTTTTGTATGCGGATGAGCTACTATTGACTTTAATTATAAACCTGGTTAGCAAACATAACATGAAAAGATCTCCATCAAAATAACAACTAGAGTTGGCCAGCTTGTGTGTTTGTTTTTAAGAGCTAGAAGAGATGACATAGCGAGGATCTTGAGCATACTTTATAAGAAACTTAGCAACAGTTTTATTTAATTTTTTCTCCCTACAGTGCTCTAAAAGCTGCAATGGTGGGACCCAGAGGAGAAGGGCTATTTGTGTCAATACCCGAAATGATGTACTGGATGACAGCAAATGTATGCATCAAGATAAAGTTACCATTCAGAGGTGCAATGAGTTCCCTTGTCCACAATGGAAATCTGGAGACTGGTCAGAGGTGAGATGGGAGGGCTACTATTTCCCCTAGGTCATCTCTCATATTCTAGTTCTGGTGCTCCTTATCTGTTTAAGGCTAAATCTTGGGCACCTTTCTCCCACCTCTCCCTTTCTCCTTTGTCTCCCTTGAGAAAACAACTCCAGTTCTCTGCCTGCACCATGACTATAATTCTGGATGTGACTAGTCTGCCAGTGACCTCAGAGGCACTTTGGGCTTGGCTGGATCACTCACTGTGGTAGCTTCTATTGTGATTTTGAAGTTTCAGTCCATCACCTTCCCTTCTCTTTGAGCCCTAGCTTAGTCACTGAAAGGAAATCATGGATTTATTAATCATAAAGCTATACTAGCTCACATCTGAAGTCAACATAAGGTTTTCTATTTCCTTGACTTTGAAATAAGAGAATTAGACCCCAGGGAGTGACCTGTCTGACTTACCCATCCAACTGCAAGGAAAAAACAAACAAACAAAAAAACTTGGAAAAAGAAAAAGAAATGGACCAGACTGAGTACCAGATTTATGCCTTTCTCATCTCTTACTTTATGAAACACAAGGCAAACCCTCCAGTGCTTAGTGCAAGTGGTCCCTAAGGACAAAAAGAGAAAGAAGATGTAGCCTCTTTCTTGCTTTTTTGGTATAGTATCATCACTGACTATTAACACAGCCCAGTGTTAACACAGCCCAAGGAGATTCTTACCAAGCAGGGACTCACTCCACCTTCCTTAAAGGGAAGAAGAGAAATAAGAAACACAAAGCAGAAGTCCCTTTTTTTTTTTTGAGATGGAGTCTTGCTGTTGCCCAGGCTGGAGTGCAGTGGTGTGATCTCAACTCGCTATATTCTCCGCCTCCCAGGTTCAAGCAATTCTCCTGCCTCAGCCTCCCTAGTAGCTAGAACTACAGGCGTACGCTGTGATGCATGGCTGATTTTTTGTATTTTAGTAGAGGCGGGGTTTCACCATGTTGCCCAGGCTGGTTGTGAACTCCTGAGCTCAGACAATCCACCCACCTAAGCCCCTTGAAGTGCTGGGATTACAGGTGTAAGCCACCATGCCTGGCCCTTTTTTATGGGCTAAGTCAGGAACGTGGGAAAAGAAAAAGTTTCCCTGCTACAGCTCCTATATCCATGGTCTTATCCCATCCTTGTAAGTGCAATTTTACTTTCACCATCAAATAAAATGCGAATCTGAAGAGGATACTATTAATGGCCCTGAAATGGTAGTCAATTAACAGTGTATTTGGTTAACAGTATCTGATTCCTGGACAAATGAACTACAAACCTAGTGCTTTAGTTCTAGGTTAACAAGTTACCTTTGCTTAAAAATCTCTAGTATTTGATTAAAAAAGATAAGTAGTGGGCTTAAATTTTACTTCAATAGCTAATGCTCATTAAAGTATCATTTAAACTAACAAACCTTTGCAACAATATATGATAAAATGCGGTCAGGAGATCAAACTGTAAATTCACTAAAATCCAAAGTTGCTAAAAAAGACTGGAAAGAAAATAATAAAATATTGATAATGGTTATCCTTGGGTAGTGAGATTTTGGATCATTATAATTATTTTTCTTTTATGTTTTTCTGTAGTTTTCAAATTTTCTACAATAAGTATGAATAAAATGATGATTATATTTAACATTTATTAAATGAACATTGTGCTAAGAGCTTAACTTGGATTTGCTTCATTTAGTTTTCACAACCCTTTGCAGTAGACACTAATTCTCATTTTACAGATGAGAAAATTGATCTTGTGACCTGGTTGCATAAGGGTTAAAACCCAGGTTGATCTGATTTATAATTCCCCACACTTAACTCGTATGCTAGAAAATCATGAACGTTGTTTTTCAAATTTTATAGCATGGTGCTATGTTGAGTTTATTTTGTGCTTGAAACTGACCCAGAGACTATAAATAATGAATGAATGTATGAACAAACAAAAGGAAAAATGAGACTTAATATATTTACAAATTGCTATGGAAGAGGGATTGGTGTGGGAAAAGGACACACCTGTTCCTACTCATCAATAAATAACCCCCAGAAACCACAACACATTGATCAGAAATGACCCTGACTGGCTCTGCTTTTCATTACAGTGCTTGGTCACCTGTGGAAAAGGGCATAAGCACCGCCAGGTCTGGTGTCAGTTTGGTGAAGATCGATTAAACGATAGAATGTGTGACCCTGAGACCAAGCCAACATCTATGCAGACTTGTCAGCAGCCGGAATGTGCATCCTGGCAGGCGGGTCCCTGGGGACAGGTATTTTGAACGATAAGGTTCTTAACTACATTCTTTCCTTCTTATCTGGAGAGGGCTTACAAAGGAGCATTCCAGTGGTAGGGATTTAACTGCTGTGCCGGGTGGCATGCAGGACACCTCCGTGGCACTGGATCAAGCACATGTAACTCTGCAGAGATTTTGCCCAGCTTCCAAGGATTGTCGCCTGCCCTCCTGGAGCTGATTACCCTTTTTACAGACCCACATACCTATCTTTCCATTTTGTTTGAGCACAGGAGTATTTGAACAAATTCACAACAGATTTCATGTCTGGTTGATGTTATCTTCTAGTGTGCCTCTGTGGGTGTTACAGAAGGTGATCCAGCACCAGAGTCTCTGGCAACGTCTGGAATGAGATTTGGAAAAGACTTTTTGACTCCCAACGTCACAATTACAAAGCTCGCCTCTCATAAATAAACCAGACTCTTCAAACATAATTAATTAAATCAAAAGTTGCAAAACCCTCATGCTTGGAAAGAATCTTTTCTGAGTCCCCTGGTCTTTAGGTTCCACAGCTTTAACTTGAGCCATTCTTAAAGGAGAGTAAAAGTCTCCCTTGGGCTTGCATCTGAGAAGCACTACTCTTGGAATTAAGTCCTTCCTAATATAGAAGCAGAAGTGTTCAGAGTACTATTTAAGTAGCACTCTGAGTTTCCATAGAAGTAGAACAGCTGTCTGCTGTCACTTACGTAATCCCTTGAAGAATGACCCTCCCAACACCCTGAACAACCACAGCCACTTCAGTCTTTTAGCATCTATCTTCATCTCCAAATATACATGCAACAAGTGGAAGCAGCGTTATTATCACACGCTTACAATTTCTGTCACTGAAATGGACACTCTTCTGAATTTTCCCAATTTCATAGCATCCGCAGTGCAAATAGCCAATCAGGTCTGAATTAATAGGAAGAGTTCACTTATACTTCTAATCTCATCTTCTTTTTATCTATATCTGTATAACTTTTAGAGAATAATAGGAGGAAAACACAGATTAGGGTCACTGTCAAGATCTGAATATAACATCTATTAGAAATGACAGTCCTATTTTTTATCTATGTCTACACCAGGCCATTCCTAACACATCTTACAATCAAAGTTCTTTTTTTCGTTTAACTGAACATGCAGTCCAGGAGAACAGTTTTTTAAAGGCGTTATTTACGAGTCATAAATATCCATAAGAGAAATTTTGCAAAATGTAATTCAGCAAAATGAAAACCAAACCCAGTCCAACCTCTACACTGAGATTAGTTGTTGCTAACATGTTTATGATTTTCTTCTAATATTTTTAAAGTAATATTGTGATTGTACTCTACCAGTTGTTTTTTTTTAGTTGAAGTGAAACTCACATAATATAAAATGAACAATTTTAAAATGAACAAATAGTGGCATTTAGTATATTAATGTTTTGCAACTACCACCTTTATCTGGTAACAAAACTTCATTACCTCAAAAGGAAACCCTGTATACATTAAGCCAGTGGTCCCCAACTTCTGGGTCATGGGCCATGGCCTGTAAGGAATCAGGCTGCACAGCAAGAGGTGAGTGTTGGATAAGCATCACTGACTGAGCTCTACCTCCTGTCAGATCAGTGGCAGCATTGGATTCTCATAGGAACGCAAACCCTCTAGTGAACTGTACATGTGAGGGATTGAGGTTGTGCATTCCTTATGAGACTCTAATGTCTGATGATCTGAGATGGAATAGTTTCATCCCAAAACTACCCCCACCCACCCTATCTGTGGAAAATGTCTTCCATGAAACTGGTCCCAGGTGCCAAAAAGGTTGGGACCACTGAACTAAGCAGTTGTTCCCCAGTCCCTGGCAACCATCAATCTCCATTGTCGTTATGGATTTATCTATTCTGAACATTTCATAGAAATCGAATTTGTGGCCTTTTCTGTCTAGCTTTTCTCATGTACTGTAATTTTTGTCAAGATTCATCTCTATTGTAGCATGTATCAGTACTTGGCTGAAGAATATTCCATTGTATGGATATACCAAAATTTGTTTATCCATTTATCCCTCAATGAGCATGTGGGTTGTTTCCACCTTTGGCTATTGTGAATAGTGCTGCTATGAATGTTTATTTCAGACATTTATTTCAGTACCTAATTTCACTTCTTTTGGATTTGTATCTAGCATTGGAGTTGCTAAATCATGTAGTAATTCTGGATTTAACTTTTTAACTACCAAATGATGTTCTACAACAACTGCATAATTTTGCATTTTCAATACAATTTACAAGGGTACCATTTTCTCCACATATTCGCCAGAATTGTTAGTTTTGCTTTTTTAAATTATAGGCCTCCTGGTAGGATAAATTTATCTTACTATGGTTTTGATTCATGTTTCCCTAATAACAAAAGATATCGAGCATCTTTTCATGTGCGTGTTGAATATATCTTCCTTGGAGACGTGTCATTCAAGTTCTTTGCCAATTTTTTAAAAAAACATAAATTGTGTTAATAGTAAAATAAACTCATCATAGAATTTGTCTTAACTATTTAAATATATAGTTCAATAATGTTCCTTTTCTTATTTTTTGATCTATTTGTTTTTCTTGTGGAGTTGCAGATTCTAGATGTCAATTCCTTATCAGAAATGTGATTTGCAAACATTTCTCCCATCCCTTGTGTTGCTTTTTTACTTTGTTGATAGTGTCCTTTAATGCACAAGGTCTTAAATTATGATGTAGTACAATTTGTCTGTTTTCTGTTGCCTTTGTTTGTGATGTCATATCAAAGAAGTCATTGCCGAATCCAATGTCATGAAGCTTTTCTGCCATTTTTTAAAAAAGAGTTTTCTAGTTTTAGCTCTTGTGTTTAGGCCACTGATCTATTTTGGGCTAATTACTGTATATAGCATGAGGCAGGACTCCAACATCATGCTTTTGCATGTGGCTATTCAGTTGTCTCAGCACCACTTGCTGAAGAGACTGTTCTTTCTCCATTGAGTGGTCTTGGCACACTTGTTGAAAGTCACTTGGCCATGGATATATGGTTTTATTTCTAAACTGGGAATTTTTTGTCAGCAGTCTATACATCTATTCTTATGCCAGTACTCTGTTTTGATCACTATAGTATGTTTTGAAATTGCGAAGTATGATTCCCCCAGCTGTGTTCTTCTTTCTCAATATTATTTTGGCTATTTGGGGGTCTCTTTTCATTCCACATGCATTTGAGGATCAGCTTTTTCATTTCTGCAAAAACACTATTAGGATTTTGATTGGGATTTTGCTGAATCTGTGGATTAATTTGGAGAATGTTGTCACCTTAGCAATACTAACTCTTTTAATCCATAGACATGTAAGTCTATTTATTTATATAGGTCTTCTTTAATTTCCTGAGCAAAGTTTAATAGTTTTTAATGTAGAAAGCTTTTCACCTCCTTGTTTAAACTTGTTCCTAGGTATTTCATTCTTTTAGACGTTGTTGTAAATGGAATTATTTTAAAATTTCCTTTTAGGATTGTTCATTGCTGACGTATAGAAATACAATGGGTTTTTCTGTTTATCTCATATCCTTCAATGTTGCTAAATTTGTTTATTAGCTCTAGTAATAGTTTTAATGGATGTACTGCATGATGACATCTGCAAATAGAATTAGTTGTACTTCTTCCTTCCCACTTTCTTTGCATGTCTTTTGTTAATATTTCTTTTTCTTTCCTAATTTCTCTGACTAGAACTTCCAGTACACGATGAAGAGCAGTGGTGAAAGCAGACATCTTTGTCATGTTCCTGATCTTGTGGGGGAAAGTTTTGCTCTTTTATCATTGAGTATGGTGTTAGCTGTGGGTTTTTTTTCCTAAGTGTCATTTATGATGTTGAATAAGTTTCCTTTTATTGCTAACTTTCTGAATATTTTTCATCATGAAAAGGTGTTGAATTTTGTCAAATGCCTTTTCTTCAATTGAGATAAACACATTTCTTTTCCTTTGTTCTGTTAATGTAGTGTATTGCATTAAATGACTTTCTTATGTTGGACCACCCTTACATTCTTAGACTAAATCCACTTGCCCATAATGTATTATTATCCTATTAGTATACTATTGGATTCAATTTGTTAGTACTTTGTTGAGGATTTTTACATCTATATAAGCAATATTAATCTGGTATGGGTGTGTGCTGTCTTTGCCTTTGGTGTTAGGGTAATACCGGCCTCATAGAATGAGTTAGGATGTGTTCTCCTTCAATTTTTTCTGGAAAAATTTGAAAAGCATTGGTATTAATGTTTGTTTAAATGTTTGATAAAATTCATGAGTGAACTTGTACAAACTTTTCTTTTTGAGGAAGCCTCTGATTGATGATTCGATCATTTTACTTCTGATATGTCTGCTCATACTTTTTATTTCTTCTTAAGTCAATTTTTGTGATTTGTGTGTTTCTAGGCAATTTGTATAAGTTCGCATGTTGTATCTAGATTCTCTAATATATTGGCTTACAATTGTTCATAGTACTCGTATATAATCTTTTTTATTACTATAAGGTCAGTAGACATGTTCCCTCCTCATTTCTGATGTTTAGTAATTGGAGTCTTTTCTTATTTTGTCTTAGTCATTCTAGCTAAAGAGTTGTCCATTTTGTTGATCTTTTCAAATAATCAATTCCTGGTTCTGTTGATTTTTTTCTATTGTTCTTCCCTCTATTTCATTTATCTCCACTCTAATCTTTATTATTTCTTTCTTTTTCCTGTTTTTTGTTTTAATTTGCTCTTATTTTTCTAGTTCTTTAGAAAGTATTTGAGATCTTTCTTCATTTATTTTTTTTCTTTATTAGTGTAGGTGTTTGCAGCTGTAGATTTCCTGTGAATATTGCTTCCATTGCATCTTATAAATTTTCGTATACTCTGCTTTCATTTTAATTCATCTCAAAGTATTTTCTAGTATCTCTTAAGATTTCTGCTTTTACCTATTGGTTAAGAGTATGTAGCTCCGTGTTCACATATTTGTGAATTTTTTAGTTTTTCTTCTGTTACTGATTTCTTGCCTCATTCCATTGTGGTTGTGGGATCTTACTCTTTTAAAACATATTGAGACTTGTTTTGCGGCCTAATATATTATCTTTCTTAAAGAAAGATCCCTATACGTTTGAGAGGAATGTGTAGTGTGTTAGGTGGGTAATCAGAAATGCCGTGACACTTTCTCACCAAAATTCAATGGCTTCCTTTTTTTCATTAAGCACGCACCTAGTTTCTGTAAGGTTTTGTTTAAATTTCAGAGTTCCAAAAATGTTGGCTCCGGTTTTTCCAGCTTAATGGTTGGTTCAGTGGAGGGACCAGTTCCTGGAACTCCCTACTCTGCCATTTCTGTGACATCACTCCCTCTACTTACTGTTTTTAGACAGCTTTTTATAACTAACAATTTACCTTTTAGTGGCTACATTATTTTCCTAACTACCTATATGCTGTGATGTTGAACTTTTTGTTGTTGCATACTTTGGTAGTATCCAATTTTTTTTGTCTCTTATAAATAATATTGCAAAGACCATTCTGTATAAAAATATTAAAGTAAACTGCAGTTATTTCTTCAGGATAATTTCCTACAAGTCAAATAAAGTCACAGAGCTCTATTAAGTACCTATTTTAGCCACAGCATTCTGCTAGGTAGTGTGAAAGATGTAAAAATGATGAAGATGCAGTCTGCTCCTTCTAGGAGTTCACAGTTAATGAGTTGAACTGATATAAATATAATTTCAATGGGAGGCTGAAATAATTCCAAGAGTCATCATAATAATGAATCAATATAATTTGTGCAGAGTGGGATTGCCCACTTTAACCTAATTTAGTTGAGTGCCAGCCCTCTGGCCTGCTATGATGGAACTATTTCTCTCTTAGAGAATATTATAGGGAAAGTAAGGGAAAGAGATGATTTGTTGAATTATATATACCTTATGTCCTCCTTCTTCCAGTGCAGTGTCACTTGTGGACAGGGATACCAGCTAAGAGCAGTGAAATGCATCATTGGAACTTATATGTCAGTGGTAGATGACAATGACTGTAATGCAGCAACTAGGCCAACTGATACCCAGGTAAGTTTCCTTTGTCCAACTCAGTTGTTGACTTTGGGCACCAAGATACCAAACTTCCCAGCTATTCAGACAAAATTGAAATCCTTTCAGAGATAAGTATGTCAGTAGAGCAATCAGTAGATTAACTTGTCCAGATTTACCTGTATGTTACATTTACAATCAAATATTTTGATGTGTCAGTTTTGTTGTTCTTTAGTTATTTGAAGTATATGTAGGTTTGCTTCTGATTTTTATTGGATGATAAATGTTGCATTTTGGGCTCATTTTTTAAAACTCATGTTTCTAAAATTACTTCAATGTACTATTCAGTAACTAGTGTCACATATTCAGACAGTGATTTACTGGAGCTAACTTGTACCAGCTAACAAGAGCTAATCGATAAATTTTGCAGGAGTTTTGCAAACTGATTATTAAGTATAACCATTATTATAAAAAACTGAAAATATAGACTTGTAATTAAATATGTGGTATTAAAAACAAAGTTGATAAACACTCAGAACTTAACTTATACAATGTACATATGTGTCTGTATGGTGGATGTGCATTATAAAAGTGTGCTACCACACATCTCTCCCCAACTCTATGTGCATTGACATCAAATTCATAGCCTGAAATTGATCATGATGAGAGTATTTACACCACAGGAATCAGCAAGGGCTACAATTCAGGGCTTAATTTATTATTTTGTTGATTGTTTAGACTTAAGAAAGTAATGGAGAAAATGTTAACGATGCAGATTAAATTTAAAAGAGTCTTGTGTCTGTAGCAGTTACACTGTGAATAGAACAAAAGGATGTGGAAATATTCTTCCAATATCTGAAAAGTATCTGATTCAGCAAAGACATCTTCCACATCATTGGTCAGTGGATCAAATTCTGACTGCGTGTCTTCATTGTTCCACTTTCATCCAACCCTTAAACATAAACAAAATATCAACTAACATTCACGCCTGAACTACATTCATTTGGCAATAACAAACATAGGAGGGCAACAGGTTCAAAAGTTCAGCAAAAATCATCAAATGTATTCTGTGAGAATTAATTTGCTGTATGGAATTTAAAATAAAGAACTGGATATTTTATTGTTATTTCAAAATGGCTATACATCATTTATATCAGTAAAATTTATAATAAATAAGCACATATGTATACATATGTATGTATATGTACATGCATGTAATATGTGTGTTTGTATACACACAATATCTGTAAACACACAGATCTTTTTTCTCAAGAAGCTGGTGGATAACCACTCACCAGCACACTATTCTATATGGGCCTTGATTTTGGAATAATGTATGTAAAGAGAATATATAAAGAGAACACTTGGGTTTGGATAACAGCTTTGCTAATTGCTGAAAATGGCATTTGAACCCAGGCTATTCCCAGAACTTGCACTCTGAGTGACACCCCATGTGGCTGATGTACTGTCTCTCTTCTGAGCATCCTTAGTCTGCTGCCTTTCAAAGTGTTGTTGATGGATAAAGAGTGTTAAAAAAAGGAAATTAATATGGCAATGCTGTGCGTGTTATCATCATCAATAAATTAACCAGCCAACACGTGCCTTATAATAAAAATATTTTATTGAAATGTTGCAAACCACAGTATGATAAATGCCTGGAAAATGTTAGCTATGACATCTAAATAATCATGAATTGAGGACTTAGCAGCTCCCTTTCAGATGCAAAATATGATTTCTCTTTAAGTTATTCTATGATATCCATTTGACTATGGGATGGCTCCTACTGTTCCAGTATGTAAAAAATTTCTTTGCTTTGTAAAAAGTTATCTGTGGCTTTCTTTGGACCAAAAGCAAAGGAATAGGCAAAGTCTGGAGCCAAGTTAACAAAATTTCACATTCCACACCTAAGTTTTCTAAGATAAAGATGTCTCAGTCATATTTGACACCAACCCCCAGCACTTTTGCACCATGCCTCAGCACTTTTGCACTGTGCACAGCACTCTTAGGCTTGTGATTAATATGTATTAAATCACTAGGTAGTTGCTAACCACTGAGACTCAGAGTGATATAAACAGGTGTGTACTTTTATTCCTGTTTGTATATCTTGGAATATTACCTGTATACAGATGACCTCAGTTCATAACAGGGACTTCGTCTGAATGATTGAGGCGTGTTTTATAAATTCCAGGCATTGGCCAATTGATAAACGTTTTATATCTACATTTGACATTCTGAGATTCTGATACTATCTTTTGGCAAACTGGGAAAGCAAGTTCATGATTAGCAAATTCTGATTAAGAAATTAATTGAAATGTGAGAACAGAGTTTGGCCTTCAGAGTTTTAAAACATTAACAACTAATGATTTTAAAATGATATCCTGCTATTTCATGACTTATCTGTCCTTTTACAATATTTTTTCTCTTTTTACACAAACGGGTGAGTAAATATGGCTTTAAAAATTATCAAACTGACCCCTGCCCTGTAGTAAGGCACTCACAAAGGGACTAAGATTATATCTCGTTTTGCTGTTGAAGACATTGGGACTGAGAGAGGTCATGTGACTTGCTCAGATTCACATAGAAATCTGAAGCCTTAGAATTCTTAGCCTTTACATTTTTATCCACCGTGACCATTAACTTGAAAGTGCATTGACTTGAAAGTGACTTTGTTTTTTTTTTCTCCATTACATGTAGGACTGTGAATTACCATCTTGTCATCCTCCCCCAGCTGCCCCCGAAACGAGGAGAAGCACATACGCTGCACCAAGAACCCAGTGGCGATTTGGGTCTTGGACTCCAGTAAGAAATAGACTGGGAGAAATGCGGAGGGCAGGACGGGGGCTAATGTTCTCTGACATGACTGTAGAAAGTGGGATACTGTCCAGTAAGCAGCCATTCCTAGTAACGTAACTGCATGATTTTACTCCAACACCCAGTGCTCAGCCACTTGTGGGAAAGGTACCCGGATGAGATACGTCAGCTGCCGAGATGAGGACGGCTCAGTGGCTGATGAGAGTGCCTGTGCCACCCTGCCTAGACCAGTGGCAAAGGAAGAATGTTCTGTGACACCCTGTGGGCAGTGGAAGGCCTTGGACTGGAGCTCTGTAAGCGAGTGGATTATTTGGAATCGGGGAGTGGAGGGGATGAGGAGTCGGCGGAGTGGGGGGGGTCCCACTCGCAAATGTCAATGGGTAATATTTCAGAGCTGGACTTGTTTTATGATTTAAATTGTTCTGCTTCACTTATGTGCAGTTAGTCAAGTGTACAAGGACTCTTAGCTAAGTGTATAAGGAATGCACATTTTCAAAAAAATGGATAAATCGGTTTACAGTCTGCTTGAGTGCCTGTCCTGTTGGACTGATGAGCAATCCCAGTCTTTACTGAGTCACATTAGTATGCAGCATATTTATAGAGGACCAAAAATGTCAGGAGAGTCGGGGGAGAGTCTCTTACTTTGAGTCTGGATTCCTCCTGTATCCTGTGGTCCCTAAAAGTCAAGTGGCTCCTGGTTTTCCCTGCCAAGAGTGGAAAGTGGGAATCCTCATCCAGTGCTGTGACCGTGCCTGCTGCGTACACTAAGCACCATCTGTTTTTATAAAAGTAAAACTTTTATCTTTAGGCAGCTTCAGTTTTCTGTTCTACAAAAAGCCCAGAGTTCAGGAAATAGATTAGGATAGGTGATGAGGGCATAAGGAGAATGGAGATTCATATCTCAATAAATATCATAATATAACACAGAGAAATTCAAGAGGTGCAACTTTACAGGGTGGTTGTGAGGATTGAGATTATTATGTATGTTAAATGCTTAGAAGAAAGTACTACTCAATAAATAGTAGATAATCTCACTCTCACGCCTTGAGCTTTCAAATACTGATCCATGCATCCATTCATCCATCTGTCCATCCGTCAGTTCATCTTCTCTAAGATCCATCTGTCTACTCACCAGATATTTGTGAAAGTTTGCTAGAGAAAGAGTAGTGAGAATGAATAATAAAGTTTCTACCTTCACGGAGATTATTCCAATGGAGGATCCAGTCAATGAACAAATAAGGAAGTATATAATATAGCAACAGGTGCTGATAAATCCTAGAAAGAAGTCAAGAGGAGAAGTGGAATAGAGAAAGATGAGATGTGCTTTTAGACAGGGTGGTCAAAAAAGGCCTGACATTGAGCAAGACCTGAGTGAAGTAGGGGAGTGACCCACATGGGTATCTAAGCAGTACTGCAAAAGAGGTAGTAGGTATGAATCCCCTCAGATGGAAGTGTTCCTGGCATGTTCAAGAAGCATCAGCAAGGCCAGCATAGCTGGAGTGCAGTGAGTGTTGAATGTTAGATGGGTCAAAGAGGTAGTCAGTGGCTACATCATAAAGGGCCTAGTAGATCAGTGTAAAGATTTGGGGTATTATTCAAATGAATTCGAAAATCACTGGAAGGAAGGACAGGATTTGACTTCTGTTTTAATGGGTTATGTTCTGTGATGCATAGACAGCAGACTCAGGTGAGGAGTGTCCAGATCTGAAGCAAAGCTCAGCTGAAAGCCCATTGCATGGTCCTGGCAAGGGAAGGTAATGTCTTGGACTAGGAGGCGATGATGCAGACTGTAGGAAGTGGCTGGATTTGGGGGATATATTTTGAATACTGAGCTGACAGATTTCTCACCGAAACGGAAATGGGGTGGGAGAAAAAGAGAGGAAACAAGGATGATCCCAAGGTTTTTGGCCTGAGCAATTTGGGAAAGTGGCAGGCCATTTACAGAAATGCACATTCAGGAATTTTCAACTCCTCTACCAAATGACTGACCCTTTCTCTTTCTGAACATTCAACCTAGTGCTCTGTGACCTGTGGGCAAGGTAGGGCAACCCGGCAAGTAGTGTGTGTCAACTACAGTGACCACGTGATCGATCGGAGCGAGTGTGACCAGGATTATATCCCAGAAACCGACCAGGACTGTTCCATGTCACCATGTCCTCAAAGGACCCCAGACAGTGGCTTAGCTCAGCACCCCTTCCAAAACGAGGACTATCGTCCCCGGAGCGCCAGCCCTGGCCGCACCCACGTGCTCGGTGGAAACCAGTGGAGAACTGGCCCCTGGGGAGCAGTGAGTATTCCCTGAAGTCTTTCTGTGGTTTGCTTGCTTCTCTTTCACTTGAGGTTGGTTTGGGGAAAAACAGACTAGAAACACCTTTACAACATATTTTTTTCTTTACAAGGGATTGACATTGTGCATTTTCATTTGCTTTGAGTAACCCGTAATGGGTTAATTATAGCCCCTGATGATACTGCCTGCGTGCACCTATAAGCTGTCTCGATTGGGTGGAGAAAGGGGATGTCACAGCTAGGTGATGTGATCACGTGGTCTCCTGGAAGGTATCATGAATACCCTCATTATTCATCCTGGAGGCCACAGGCTGTTCATACCAGTAGGGGAATTAAGAAGACAGAGAAACTTTTCTGAAAGGGAATTCTTAATGAAAGTAACTTTCCTTTCTACTATTTTCCAGAAGGGTGCAGTCTCAAAGTGGCATGGTTGCTGTATAATTTGTAGTGGTAGGTCATTGTCCTGGATTAGGGGGAAATGATAGTCTAGGTAAGATTTGTGTTTAGGAGAGAAATACCCTAACCTAATAGTTATCAACAGAAGCCCTGAGGGAAGATGCCTTGGTTTGATCCAAAGACTTATACTTTAAAATCTGGGGACCTTCTGCAGGTCCCTTCTCCTCTTTGTGCCTCAGTTTCCTCATCTGCAAAATGAGGATAACAATACTTTTTGCTTTCTTGGGTTGTTGTAAGAATTAAATGAGATGCTGCAAATAAAGTGCTTTGCGCCCTGTGTGCCACAGAGTGAGAACTTAATAAATGTCAACAGTTATCTTTATTATTATCATTATCATTGCCCTTCAAGTTAGGAAGGTCTTGACAAATACCTGCTATCAAAAGAAAACTGTGCTTTGGGATGTTTTAACGTTTTTACTAAATAATTTTCAAAAAAAAAAAAACCAGTATGCTGTGGAATACCAGACATGTTGAATGGAATTGCAGGAGTGGGGAGGGTTTTAAAGGATCCTGGGTAGGGATGTAGTTAGGAGTTTAGTAATTATTCAGGGGTCTTCTTTTTAATTGTTTACTGTTAGTTTCCTTCTAGTACTGCTAATTCTGTTTAATTGTTTCTCGGCTAAAAAGAATTAGAAGGAAGCTGTCTGTTTCCCACCGTGGTTATGTTTCAGTAAATTAGATGTATTCTCTGATGAATACTAATTAGCCACTGAGCATTTGCATCCACTGTCTGTGCTGGTTGTGTGCAGAACAACTGCCAAGTTGCCCAAGACCCTAGCCATCCAGTCCCCCTCTTTTGCTTTCCACTTGTGGGCTTCCTTTGCCTGGGTTAGAAGAGATTTCAGTTCTGAGAAAGTAAAGGGTGATCCAGGGAAATAATCAGCGAGTGTCTCATGGTTTTTCCTTATTGACAGAATTCAAAACTCACACGTGTAGTCTAATGACAGCACTAGGATTTAAAGAGAGCATTTTAGTGCCGTGCTTATTTAGGACTACATTTGGGGGTGATGCATTTCTTTAAGATTGAATGATTCTGGCCTTGGGCAGAGCTCCCAATTAGGGAGGATTAGGTAAGCTTTTTGTAGCGATGGGTGATACCATTCTTTTCCTCATTGTGCCTACTTTTTGTTTGGAGATTTTTTTCCCCCTAAGTTAAGTGAGGCTGAAGCTGGACAATGTGATTTTCAGTCTTAGCTTGACGTGTCTGACCTACTCGCAGAAGGATGAAGGATGTACATCATCTTTGCATTGCATTGCATGCTACACAATCTGTACGTGATCTTCCTGCCTTCCGTGGCAGAAAAGGCGGCAAAGTGTTGTGAACATTGGAGAATGGGAATCAAGTTTTTCAGTGGTTTCTGGAGTAAGAACTTCATTTTACAATACATTTCTCCATACACTTGAGCAAGATGTGTGACCAGTTAGGGATTTTGCAAACAAAAGAAAAGAAATTGACTCTTTTAAGTGAAAAATAAACAAAGCTGTTCATTTAGCCCCAGTAGGGACAGGGACCAGAGCATCTTCAGGGCTCTAGCTCAGGGGCTGGCAAGTTTTGTGTGCAGAGGGCCAGATAGTAAATCTTTTCAGCCTTGTGAACCATATAGTCTCTGTCACAGCTAATCAGCTATGTGTTGCAGCACAAAAGCAGGCATAGACGATATGTAAATAAGTGGGCATGGCTCTATTCCAACAAAACCTTATTTCTAAAAACAGGTGGTAGCCTATATTTGCTCTTTGGGCTGTGGTTGGCCAACCCTTGATCTAGATAGAGGGGTAACTAAGGGATAATTTCTTTAGAAAGTTTCTGTCTTAATGAATCTGTTTTAAGCCTATGCCACTCTTGAGTTATTCTGCTGAGGATTCAGATTCCCAGGAAACTCTGGTTGCCTACCTCTGACCACAATAGGGCAGAGCATCTTAATTGACAGACCAAGATGGCACCTACAGTGGGGAGGAATGGTTTCTTAAAGGAAATTGGGCTGCCAGAAGTAAGGGAAAGGATGTTGATTTGAGCAGGTAGAAAAAAACAAATGTCTATCACCCTTTGCTTCTCTAAAGGCCATTCTCCTTCATTTTGTCCATTGTGGATGACAAATCTTATCTACATTTAACTAAGAATCCCTGTTAATCAAATAATGGCAAAATTAGACCTGGAGAAGGGTTATGTACAATACTTCATCTGTCTGTGGTAGTATAAAGACCCAAGCAGGCTCAGGGTTGATTATGTACAATACTTCGTCTGTCTGTGGGAGTATAAAGACCCAAGCAGGCTCAAAATGTGCAGTGCTGCTGCCTGGCCCAAGCTGAGAATTATCGCCAGTACTTCAGTTGGATTCTCAGTAGGAAGCATCCAGTTGCTCCCTGGGTGGCTAGTGGATTGGTTGACCTTAGATCGGGTGTTCCTCCTTGCCCCCATCAGCCATATTGGAGAGAGAATACCATATAGTTTCTAGAGCTGTTCCTTCCAGAACCTTTAACTGGACCAGGTAGCAAATCCTGTGACCTACACTATGGGAGATAACAGGGATACCAGTTATAACATTAAGCCCTTCCTCAAGGAGCCTACCATTTTACTGGGGCAATAAAGCTGGCCCCTGATATAATAAAGGAATGATACAAGATTATATTATCAAGGGGAAAGCTCAAGGACCAAGATATAGATTACAAATCTATTTATACCATGAAAGGCCCTTCCTAAATTCAGGTCCTCAAACAAAGCTGATTAAAATAATAGTTCTCTGTTTTTTATTATGTACTAAGCTGTTTAAAAGTAGGAAGGTAGGAAGTAAAGCCAGGCATGGTGGCTCACTCCTATAATCCCAGCACTTTGGAAGGCTAAGACAGGAGGATTGCTTGAAGCTAGGAGTTTGAGATCAGTTGGGGCAACATAGTAAGACCCTGTCTCTACAAAAAATTTTTAAAAACTTAGCCAGGCATGAGTTTTTAGACACTTAGTGTGCATTGGTGGTCTCAGCTACATGGGAGACTGAGATGGGAAGATTGCTTGAGCTGAGAGGTTGAGGCCATAGTAAGCTATGATTGTACCACTGTGTTCCACCCTGGGTGACAGAGCAAAACTCCATCTAAAAAAAAAAAGTAGGAAATGAATATTTTAAGGTTTAGAGTAAGTATACCAGAATCCTCAAAGGATAAAGGTAAAATTTTTGTAACTTGAAAAATACCTAAATATTTTCTCAAGAAGAACTAATAAATCTATTATCTGGCTCTACATTTAAAAATTAAACCCAATATAAAATGAAAATGTAGGTACCAATTTAAAAACACTTATGATTTGACCAGCATGGGCAGAGAAATTAATACTGGTCCAGTTCAGTGGGCAACAAAATATATTCACATCTTGATACAGAAGAAGCTGACCAGCAAGAAACGATGTTTGATCGGGCCTATTTTGAAGTAACGCTGATGTGAGCTACGATTAGCTAGAAAGCAAAAATCAGCCTTCAGAACCTGAAACTAACAACATGCTTGCAAATGCAGCTTGAGTCTTGATAAATCTTAAGAAATACATTGCTTTCAGGACCAGATGATTATTTTATAGGCAAACTGATTTCACATGGGTCAGAGTAAAGGACACTAGCAAACATTTTGGCTTTGAAAAGACAAGGAAATTATAGAAATAAGAAAACACTTCAGGTGTAAATAAATAAGTGAGCTATGAGAAGCTCGCGTGGGAAATGAACTGAAATGCAAACATAACACCATGACAAACCATGAGAGAGAGTATGTTAGACTGAAAGTGCAGCTGAGATTTGGCTGCAAGATGAAATTCAATTAAGTTCATTGGGGAAGTAAAAAATAAATAAAACAGGTCTTGCTACCATTAGCCACCGAAGTTCAGGCTGTTGTAAACAGAGAGAAAGGAACATTTTATTGGCTAGGAAATAATGTCTAAATGACATTTCATGATGTTTTCCTGGAGTAACTGAATGAGTCCATATAGAAGCTTAATTTCAACAACTGGCAATTCATTAAGCATGTAAGTTGACCTCTGTGTTGAAAGGGAAATCAAATATTGGTTCTAAATAGGCACTTGGAGTTTTGAAAAGAAAAGAATTTCCAAATAAACTGTGGTTGTCCATCAACACTTCTGTACCTTTTAGAGATGCAGAGGGGATAAAGAAAGATAGTTAAGTGGCCTGCTTTGGAAGTGGTAGGCATTTATGGAACCCCTGCGGAGGGCCTGAGGCACACCAGAGGAGGAGCCACATTGCTGCCTCCAAGTGTGTCTATAGGATGTGCACATGAAACAACCCCACAATGGGGAAGTTCTCCTGATTGCTTTTGTCCTTTGTGGATGACTTGAGATTGCTTTTCAGCACAGTTGTCTTAACCTTTCAACTAGCTGCTTTTGTGTTCCTAAGATGGAAATTGAGGTGGGGATTAACTTGTCAACTGGTGTGTTTAGTGTTCTAGTACCTGTGCTGGCGGATCCCAGCGGCGTGTTGTTGTATGCCAGGATGAAAATGGATACACCGCAAACGACTGTGTGGAGAGAATAAAACCTGATGAGCAAAGAGCCTGTGAATCCGGTCCTTGCCCTCAGTGGGCTTATGGCAGCTGGGGAGAGGTGAGAGTTAACTGTCCGTCTATAAACACAGAGGAATTGTGTTAACCAAACTGGATCTGTCATTCAGATTTTATTTTAAGGAAGAAGAACTAGCTCTAATAGAAGCTTCTGGAGTGGGGATTAACTAGGAAACCTATCTTATTACATTCTGGACTATATTAAAGTGCTTCTGTTACCAATAACAGACAGCTTGGGTATATAGGTGAGGAAAATTGGAAGAGAATACACATCAATACTTGTATAAATTGTTTACCTCTGATGAATAAAAAGTAGATGCTTTTAAAGTGATTGAAAATATGTATTAAATCGGTCCATGGAAGTCTTGCCATCTTCATAGTTTTGTGGTGTTTGTGTTATGCCCTGTTCCCATGGCATAATGTCTCCCAGTATTCCAAATCCCTAATGAAGCCAGATTGAATAGGTGCTATAATTCCTATGAAAGATGATGTGTTTTTATTGTGGAAGTGAGTAGTTAGCTGCGTATTCTCAAATATGGAATTCTTTAGCTGCTACCTTTTCAGAGTTGCCTCTGACAACTGATAAGGGGCAACAACTAAGTTTGTTTATAAGTTAACTTTATTTTTAAATTATAAATTAACTTTATAAATTAATAAATTTTATAAATAAAATTTTATTTTATTTAGATTATTTAAATTAACAAATTGTATAAATAAAATTTTATTTATAAAATTTATTAATTTATAAATGAAACATTTTATTTATAAAAAATAATTTATTAAATTTAATAATTTATTATTAAATAAATTAAAATAAAAATTTAAATTTATTATTAAAAGATAAATAACAATATTTCTCAGTATTAAAAGCTGAGAAAACCATGTCCTGTTCCCAGCTATGGCTCTTAAAAGTTTTGTGACCTTGGCAAATAATGTAGTATCTGCCAAATGCTTATATTTTCATCTGTAACTAAGGATAATAATAGCACCAACTTCTTAGTATTTATGACCATGATATGGGATAGTACCTGTCAAATGCCAAGTACATAGCCTTTCATCAATTAACTGGTACTCTAATGTAATAATAATGTTAAGAATAAGTATTATCATTAAGAATACTGTGATTAAGTGGAGTTTTTAGCCCCTATTATACATAGGGCTTAGATGCTTATGGTTTTGTGTTTAATTAACTAAGAATACGTCTCTCTATTCTTGAATCCACAGGGAGAGCACATATTTAAAGTTTGTTAAGTTGTTCTGTCTTGACTATAACATTTATCAAATAAAACATGAGAAATAACACCTTGGAGGTCCCAGTGCCAAGAGGGGGAAAAAGGCAAATGAGATTGATGGGCATGTTAGTCCACATCCTTGGTTAACTGAAATCACGTGTCCACATTTCATGGTTGCGTCCACGTAACCTAGTAGTCATAAGCAGTCATAACACGGTTTTTGTTGACTTTCATTGACAGTTGTGTCATTCTGGAGAGCTTTGTTGAAGGAAAAGAAAGGGAATGAGCCTTTGTGACTCATGTATTGCGGATTTCCCAAAACCTCCTCGCAAAGTTCTGTCCTTTGGGGCCTGCGATTAAGCTTCTGTAATTGGATTTAGGCCAGAAGAGTACACGAACTTGCTGGGATGCTTTGCTGTCAGCACAGACCAGATCATTCCAAATTCTGTGGGAGATCTGGCCTTGGCACAGCAGGGAAAGCAAATGTCAGTGTTGCTGGATTTGAGCACAGCAGCACTGTCCAAGAAATACAACGTGTTCCTGCCTCAGAAGTTTAGATCTAGCCAGGAGTCAGAACCTTACCCAGCATTCCCACCATCCTGTTTATTCATCCAAGGGCAAAGTCATAGTTGTCCTCAGATTCAGAAATACAGTAAAATAGTTTAGCGTCATAAAGGGCTATAGAGATTGAAATCAGAGAACAGCCAAGGATTGGTGACAGCTTCTTAGAAGCTGCCAGAAAATTGAACTGGTTAAGTTATTATCTCCTTTGTTTGGTATTGGGTAGTTTTTCTTTGTTTA
Source organism: Cacajao melanocephalus (assembly GCA_963573385.1). Classification (NCBI taxonomy): domain Eukaryota; kingdom Metazoa; phylum Chordata; class Mammalia; order Primates; family Pitheciidae; genus Cacajao; species Cacajao melanocephalus. The sequence continues at coordinate 156,512 of CAUYLG010024674.1, forward strand.
TTTTTGTTTTGGTTTAGTTTCGCTTGATTTGGTTTGGTTTGGTTTTGTATTTCTCAAAGAATCTTTGACACTTGCTAACAGATTGGTCTTGATCAAGTTAATTAACCTCCCTTCATCTTAATTGCTTCATATATAAGATGGGACAAATAATTATACTCCTCTTGTTTAGATAATACATGCAAAAGCCCTCAGTGCAAGTGAAGAGAAAGCACTCAATAACTAATACCTGCCATTAAGGTAGGAGAGCCTTGGTCCGTTTCACATATCACTACTGGTAATTCACCCTGGTTCCATCTGTCAGAAGCTTACCTTGCTCAATGCCATAATTGAGTTTGGCTAAGAAATTAGGGAGAGAGAAAATTTGTCATTGGTCTTTCAGACAAAATAACTTCGGCCTTCCTTTTCCTTCTTCTAGTGCACAAAGCTGTGCGGTGGAGGCATGAGAACAAGACTGGTGGTCTGTCAGCGGTCCAATGGTGAACGGTTTCCAGATTTGAGCTGTGAAATTCTTGATAAACCTCCCGATCGTGAGCAGTGTAACACACATGCTTGTCCACACGACGCTGCATGGAGTACTGGCCCTTGGAGCTCGGTACGGCCCTAACTATTCCTGTTCATTAACCAAACTATCTAATTGCAAGGTATTCTGGGACACTCCTCTGCGGCAGATAATTATCACCCTGACAAGGGCATCCCAGAAACTCTGCTATAAATAGTCTATTATTTTCTCCATATTGACACATAATAGAATTAACTTTTTATGATATTGTCAAAGTGACTACAGAATATGTGTACCTCATACAGGACCTGGTGCCAAGAAGTAGCTGCCTTTTCTTAGTGGAAATGCACACATACACACACACACAGACACATACACACATAGTGATTTTAGCAGACAACTCAATAGCAGACATTCATTCCTTTTCTAAGCTATGGTAGTTTTGACTTTTTGGGAAAGATACCTGCTTATTGAGGCCAAAGCAATTTTTCTTTAGTGACTGTAATTTTCCTGTGTGACTCGGGTACAGCTCTCAACATAATCTGTACAAAGGCTGTGCCCACAAAATATACTAAAATCATTTTGAAAATGCAAAAGACCAAAAATGAAACAGGTGACCTGGTGCCTGTTATGGTGTCGGAAATGTTCTCTCTCTTGCACAGAGACAGGAAGCTCCTTTGAGACCATTTTTTGCTTTGGTCCTAGTCTTCCTTTGCTATCTGCTTAGCCAGCAGCTGACATGGAGACAGGTTTGCCACTGTAAATAAGATGCAAACTTTGGGGCAGCTCTTGGCAAACAGAAGGATCAGCTGTGTCGAAATAATATTTTGGCTGAGTTGTGCCCATAAGCTGTGGAGCCGTTAGGGCTGTTTCATGTAAATATAGCAAAAATGGTCCTGTAAATACATTAATTGCACTGAAGCTGAATTTAGTATTATATTAAGTCATACCCAGAATGTTTTTTACTCAATATGGTTCCGACAAGTCTTAACCATCTCTGAAACCAGCTAAGGAGCAGATTAAGTAAAGTGACATGGTTAATACCTATTGACATTTCTAAGAGTCAAGGGTTTCAGTGGCTAGGGGTCGTGTCTGCAGGTATAACACTAACTATATAATCACTGTACTTCATATTAAGTAGAAATCTAGAAGAATTTGGAGCGTTGTCTCTACTGGTACTATTTAGCTGGACTGTAAGTATTTTCTTCCAGAGTTTAAGAAATGCCACTCTGAGTCAGAGAGCTCTGGTTTGTTGTACCTCTAGTCAATTCACTAGGAGTATTTTGCCTATAAAATGGCACCTTCCCCGCATAAACATTTCTGAAGATCAGAAACAACCTTAGAATGTCAGGAACATCTTCTGACATTCCCAACTTCCCTCATCACCTATTACATATTATTTTTCATAAAATTCCCTCTTGAGCTCAATATATTTTCACCCAGTTTACTTGATCAACAGCAACACCAGTGCCAGAGTTATGTTTCAGAAAGTCTACTAGCTCTCAACAAAGGGGTATTTCATTAATTTTGACCAAAAAAAAAAAATTTAACCCTAAAGAAGGAATACACAAGCCTATTTATTGCATGTTCTTGTGGTTTGGTGAAAAAAAAGAATTTTTTTTCCTTGTGCATTTTCCTTCTCAGACTCAATTCCATTGATCATCTCAATTCCATCGATCATTCTGTATTTATCTCTCCAGGAATAATTATTTGGGAAAATGGAGGGGAAAACCTATAGTCTTAGAGAATTAATTAATTTCCATGGTATTCTCTTCCTTAAGCACTTTCTAAATATGCTATAATTTTTTACACAGGATCACTACCCTCCCCTGCAGATATTTTAAGAGCACAAATGTTTAAATTTTAAAACACGAATTGCTAATTATTGTAACTGAAGACATAAGGTTTATTTCATGTAGTTGTTCTCCTTGGGTCTGCACACAGATTTCTGAAACAGGAAGAAAGAAAGAGAGAGAAAGAAATTATAATGCTCTAGTATGCACAGAAGCAAGTGCATGGATTTTTACAATCATTTTGCTGCCTACATGATTTCAGTGCTTCTTTATGAAGTGATCATTATTCAAATATGTGTTTAAAGCCTCTACAAAAGAGCAAGACCACTTCTGCAAGGCTTTTGTGATTTAAAAAAATTAAATCAAAAGCATTTTCTTTAAATAGATATCTTTGTAATATGTTACTTTTCCTAAATATGTGTGTGAGAAGGCAGTCTTTCAGATTCTTACTGTAGGATTTTGATTTTAACTGTATGTTTATTTCTGTGGATGCTTTGGTATAATAGCTTAGTAAGTCCAAATGTAAGCATACCTCAGTAACTGTGTTAATAGCCATAAAGCCACTTCCATGGTGCTTCATCATTGTAACTAACAGTGAAACTAACAACAACAAAAAGTATGTTGGAGGTGCTGACATGTCGCTTTCAACAGAAAGCAAATTAGATTTATTAGAGACCAAGGGTAGCAGTTAGTCCTTCTGCCTGGTTGCTTTCTCTCTCCAAGTACTCCCATGCAGTAGATAATGTCAAGAAGTAATTGCTGCTGTGTGAATTAGCCTTCTCCAAGGTCAAAATGGAGATAGCCTACTTCAACACTTGTTACTAAAGAGCAGTATTTAGTTCAGAAACCCCAAATCACTATTAATATACCTTCCAGAGTCCCTAAAATGAAGCTTTTGTGAACCTAGGGTTTAAGTACCCATCTTAGATCAGCCATTGGTTCTGGCTCAAGTCATTACAGATTTAAGAATCTTGGTGAGAAACACCCTCCAGAAATTCAACTGTTTCTATCCTTTTTAAAATGGGCCTTTGGACTCTTTATTGCTAATGTTTGTTTGTGAATAATGTTCTTTTTTTGAGATGGAGTCTTGCTCTGTCACCCAGACTGGAGTTCAGTGGACATGATCTCAGCTCACTGCAACCTCCTCTTCCAGGGTTCAAGCGATTCTCGTGCCTCAGCCTCCAGAGTAGCTGGGATTACAGGCGCCCACCAGCAAGCCTGGCTAATTTTTGTATTTTTAGTAAAGATGGAGTTTCACCATGTTGGCCAGGCTAGTTTCAAACTCCTAACCTCAGGTGATCTGCCTACCTTGGTCTCCCAAAGTGCTTAGATGACAGGCGTAAGCTACCATGCCCAGCCTGAGATAAGGTTCTTAAACTCACGTGCTTTTCAGTCAAGTCCTGCAGTCAGTCCCAGGAGGACACTAAGTAGTCAATGCACACATCTTGTGAATAGAGGAGTAAATTGGAAAGAGAGCTATATACTGTCAAACTTCAGCAGAAAGTAGGCTAAAAATCCAGAGCATTCTAGAGAAAGCTAATTCATCTAGGATACAGATTCAAAGTATGCTAGGTGATACCGTATATCCAAGATGGGTCTTTGATGTTCCTTTGTGCATTGCCCTGTCAACCTGCTTGCTGATCACCTTGGAATGGAAACTACTTTTCCTTAGGAGAAATTGCTTGTTTGGGTTTTTCATCACAAACCTAAAAATGTTCTCTGAGCCTTGCTTTGGGTGCATTGGAATAATGCTTGTCGACCCGAATAATGAGAATTTATGAGCTCATGAAGGAACTGTGCTTTTGTTTCTGCCTGGCTAACTTATGAATTTGTGTCTACCTCATTTTTGTATTAAAGTTTGCAGCTTCTTAGGTAGGAAGAGAAAATGTTTGATATCAGTATTTTATAACCTCACTACTTCCTTCTCTAGAAGAAATAAAGATTGTAACTTATCACTACCATATTTTCTAAACACAGTTTTAAGCAGCCACACCTAGAATTTTCTGAATATTTTGAGCAGTACAGATGTATATGTGTTATATAATAAAGCATATTTATTTTTTCATGTTATTTAATTTTATATACAATGTTTAAAAACTCAGTGTTTATCAGCAGACTGTAAAGGCAAGTAGGCTCTGTGAATTAGAAATAAATGTATATGTTTCTTCTGGTTTTAAAAAGATACATTTTAATTTTGTAAATTCCCTCCAACCTGTACAACCCCTCCCTCAAATCTGAGTAGCCGAGTATCTAGCTTTGTATAATTAGATAGCTTCAAGTATGTATTTTAAAGGGAAACTTAAAAAAAAATTTCTGAGTTGGAAATGATGCTTAGATATGTAAACAAAAATACATGAGGCTTAACATTTTGTTGGGTATTTTTTCTTTTGTAATACTGTTGTCCTAAGTTATTGAGTCTCAACTATGAAATATGCATGTTCCATTTATTGAATTTGTAGATGATGATAAAACATAGCCACAAGACAAAAAAAAAATGTGATTGGAAGACATGGTTCTGAACACATAAGAGATGACTAGGTACAGGAAAAAGCAAACCTAATGTGCATAAATTTGATTACACTTTATTCTGTGTGTTCAGATAACTGTAAAAGGCTTACAGCATTTGTCAATTTTATTATTTGTTCACTTGCAATACATTTCAGAAAGCATTTCTTATTGAAGGAAAATAAAATACTGTAACAATTACCTTGGAAGTTTCAAGAGATCCCACCCTTTTCAAAAAAGTCTAAATCATAAAAATGACCCAGAGGCCTATTGATACCTCATCTTCCTCCTGAGCCTCCATTTTGCTATATAGGTTATTATGATATTCATGGGTGAAAGGACCAAGATAAGGGGGGGGGGGGTCCCCTATATAAGTTAGACTTTATTTTTAATAAGGTAAGAAGTAAGCTAATGTCTCCAAAGGAAATGAAGATAACAATAGGCAACGTTTGCTGAATGTTTACTGTATAACAAGCCAAATTAAGCAAATACACATCACATTAACTCTCTCCTTTTAACCCATGAGGGAGGTGCTGTTAGGAACTCATTTAAATGACTAGGGAATAATCTACTTGAGTCATTCTACCTCGTTGTTAAGGTATTGCCTGTTAATCTCACTTTGGCAGAAAGGAACAGGCTATGTTCAGAATAAACTCTTAGGTTCCTGTTTATATTCCATAAAGGATATGCCTAAAACTCAAACTTCATTTAGACTTAACATCATTTAGCTAATTGTGGCCTTGTCCATTTGACTCCAGCAACAGAAAATCCAAATTCATTCTTGTTATTGGTAAATTCCCATAACCAGCAATTACAAAAGCTTCAAACAACTGCCATTTAGGGAATGGCAAAATATTCCTCTTTCATTTTACAAATTCGTTTTTAGCCAGATTAGGAGGATGTTATCAAGATTTTGACTATAAGGAAAATCATGTTAAATGCATATGTATTTTTATAAATTTTTTTTTACTGCAATGAAGACATGTTTAAACATATTGCTAGCATTTTTAAAAAAGAAATAGCCACATTATTTGGCTGTATCAGTATGGCGTATACAAAATAAGATAGTTTTTTTTGCGGAAAAAAATATGATATATGAATTTACAGAGTTTATCTGAGTTCTGTGTAGCACTCATCTCTAATGTGTTCAGAACAACCAAAACACTTGCTGGCATCTATTTCACTAGAGACAAAACTTAGCAGGCTTTTAATCGTTTGTTTTTTTCAGTATTTACGGAGATTGTAGGCCTATGAAAGACTGATCCTGCCTTCTGATGCTATTTTGTGATAGCTTGACAGATTCTATTTTCATGTATTTAAAAAGTCCACAGGTTGGGGAGCAGGGGTAGGAGGGTTATTGGGCTCTGAGGAGGAGTCCAGGTCCTCTCCCTGACTCCTGCTGTGGAGTTGCCCTTCAGGAATGGAAAGGAATAGAAACTTTGGAATGTGGAGTGGGAGGTAGAGGTTGAGTCCAAACATAATTGGCTAGGAGGGAATCCTGGTGATTAGTGATGGCAGTTGAGGAAGACTTATTTTAATACCAGGGGTTGGAGGTGGGAGAAGGATAAAAAAAACTCTGGGTCATTTCTTTTAAAAAAAATCATTCAATTTTCAACAAATACTTTTTAAGGGCTTACTGGGAACTGTTCTAGGTGCTGAGGATATAGCTCTTCATTCTAAGGGAGTAAGAGAAATTTTAGTATTAAATGAATATTAAACACATGTAATTAAAGAACTGATACTTTGATTTTCCTGGCAGTTTCACCACCACCATAAAAATAAAAATACAAGTTGCTATTAGGGTATATACCTTCATGGTTGCTGATAATGTTTATTCAGTAAGTATACATTAGTAATTTTATCTTTGCTTTTAAATGTGCAATTGGCCATTTTCAGTGATAGATGCTGCCTGACTGATGGCATGGAACTTTAAAAAAAAATCTCCTATCGGAGAATATGCTTCCAATCACCATTGCATTAGAACCAAATATGAGTTCAGTGGTCTGAGAGCCAGAATCAGTGGAGAACCTGACTTTCTGCCTTTTCCCTGCTGGTCCTTGGCCTCCACATAAGGTGGAGAGTTGTGGTCTGAGGATACTTTTTCCCTTTGTTACTTAATGGGTACCAATTAAAAGATGTGGAATGTGTGGATCTCCACACCATCTTCTCTGCTCCTTGCTGTTTTCTCTAAAGTGGGATCATTGTCATGACTGGTTTTAATGACCATAACCTCTCTTTCCAGAAATTTATAAAATAGAAAATTGCAGCCAAGAAAAGCATGTCCAGGGGCGGTATAGAAGATGACTTACATAGGCTGAACCCAGAAATCCATCATTCTTAGCAAGATCTGCATCCCTTTTCTCCCATGAGGAAGAGCTTATGCCTTAGCCAACAGAATCAAGTAGCTTTCTGCAGAGATGTAAATGTTCTGTATTTTTGCTTTCCATTGTGGAAGCCACTAGCCACATGTGGTTAATACTGAGCACTTGAAATGTGGTTAAGTGACAAGGAAACTGCATTTTTAACGTTATTTTAACTACTCCAAATAACTACCTGTCGCTAGTGGCTACCATGTTGAACAGGGCAACCTCAGGCAATAGGACATCTCTAATAATTAATAATAAACTAGCAAAGAAATCAAATTTAATAAAATAAATTGGGGTCCCATCATAGGATGCCCATACATTCAATTATTAGCATTCTCTTGCTTTCTTGGGTTTTGTGCTTTTGGTTTGGAAAGCTTCCAGTTGGTGTTCCCTGACAGCTGGGGATGAGAAAATGCAGAGGACAGTGAAAAGACAGCCTATCAGAACCAGAGGTCTTGAGAATAGTAACTCCAGGGCTTCATTGTAAAAGCAGCTGTTAAAACAAAGCCTCCTCTTGTGCATCTCAGAGTTCAAGTTCATCGTGGCAGTAAGTCCAGTTAAGGAGAAAGCATGTTTAAGTGTTCAGTGGGTTAAAAGGGCAAGGCTTGATTGATGCTTTTTAGAAGAAGGCAAAAGCGGAAAACACCAGGTAGCCACCTTGTAGAAGCTTGAATTCCAAGAGATCATCCCTCTTTGAAGGAAAAGTTTCAGGAAGGCAGCTTTTCATATTCATTGAACCCAGCAGGTGAAAGCTGAGCACATTAGCTTTGCAGGGCTCTGCTTCAAAGACACATCAGAAGAAACTGAGTTGAGGCAATGTCTCCTCCATGACTGTAATTATAGTCATTTATTTTTGTAAAACTTAATGTCCACAGTATAAAAAAAAAAAAAAAAAAACAACTGTTATTCATTCACATTTTTACTTTATACTGAAGGCCCCAAGAAATTTAAATTTATGCATAACATTGACTACAAATTGACTGATAATTGTCATCAGTTTTCTTTCTCAGCAGCCAGATAGAGTGTTCCCCCCACCTTTAGGGCAACATTCTGAATTAAACTATAATACAACAGTTGGTGGTGTTTTGATTAACCGGTTATGCTCACTCTCAGGTTGTCTATGCACAAAAATGAGAAATAGTTCAAATACTTCTTCCTAAGCCATTTTCATCTGAAATATCTCAGAAAGTGAATGAATTGATAGCTTCAGTTACCCATGAAAAAGCAGATTTTTTCCCACTTAATTTTTCACACCATGTGTTTCCTCCCATAATTATAGGGAAGACTTTGATTTTTTAAAAATAATAACAACAACTTACATTTTGGAATGTTTACTTTGTGCTCAGAATTATGCTGAACAATTCACCCACGTTGTCTAACTTAATCTTCTCTACTTGATGAAGTCAGCACCATTGGAGAAGTTACTTAATTGATCTCACTGCTCAGAAATGGTCTTAGGTCTCCCTGTTGGGAAGTGGCTGAACCAGGATTTGAATTTAGGATTTTCTAAATTTCAAGCTATTGGTTTAAGCCAAGATTTGATCCCCTCATATCATTGTTTAGTTGATGAAATGGTAAAACGTAACCTGTGTGGAAAAGGTATGACTACAATGTAAGATTTTGTGTTATAGTAGAGTGTAACTATTAATACTTGAAATGTTCTGGAATTAATTGCGCTATTTACAAGTTTGGCTTAGTAGATAAGCAAAGAAAATGGGAACAGAATACAAGAAAATTGTCTTTACCAAGTGAAAGATTAAGACTTGGGGTTTTCAGAAGATTTTAAGAAAAAGCAACCAGTATTAAGCCCGTATTGGGTGATATCTCTGGCATTTTTGATAGAAATGGAATAATCTGAGGTAATAAATCTAAATATTTTTCTGAGATCAGATGAGATTGGGCTCGTTCAGGGTGGTATGGCCGTAGGCAAGTCTACATATTTTCTTTACCTAGTAGGTATATAGATTGTCAGGACGATAGATTTTCTTAGAGTCAGGTAGGTGATTTTACAGATGTTCGTGGTGATGAGGTTCTTTGTAGAAAGTAAGATGCCATACCACTTACAAGTGAATTAAGAAAAATGATAAAATTTACTAAAGTGTGATCTCACAGTAATAACTCTCTGGTTGAAATGAAAGATAATCAATGCATTGAAATGTCTTCCAAACTATTTCTTGAGCTAACATTAAGCTACGGGAGCTGAATTCTCTTTTAGCAATGCTGAGTCTTGTTCATTTCCATTGGTAGGACAGTCAACCACCTTGAACCCTGCTCTCGCATCCTCTTCCTCTCATCACCCCTCGTCTTCATGACTACCTTTGTATTCCTTAGTCCATGTGGCAGGTGAATAATAAAACAGTTATGTTTTGGGAACTTCGTAAGATGAACCGAGGGGAGATCTAACAGGGAAAAAGCAGAATGGGTTTGCTTCCTTTTTCTTAGCTAGGACAGAGGAAGAAATATAGACAGAACCAACACATTTTAAGTGGAAAACCTGTTTCCCAAATCATTTATTTAATTGCCCCAAACCTTAATTTCCTTCTGCCTAATGAAGCCCACAGTTCAAACTGGGTGCCTCTCTCAAACTAGGCATACTATAAACAATGTTGAAATGAGTGAATGAGCTTAGCTGCTCAAGAGCTGAACTCCTTATCACATTAGTCCAGAAATATGGAAATAAGGAGCTAACTGGTAGAAGGGGATTGTTAAAAAGAAAAACATGGGATTGTATAGTGCTGTTGTATTTATAGTGATATCCTGACTTAGAGAGTTGTATGGTATTTATGTAAAAGAGTGTCCTTGATTTGAGGAAACAGTTTTAGAGATGATGATACATGATGTCTGTAAATTACTCTCAAATTGCTCAGTTAAAGACAAAATGATAATAGCGCTATAGAGATGGGAGGAGCAAATGTGGTAAAATGTTGGCAATTGGGGCCTCAGGATGGGGAGATAAGGGAGATATTTGTGATGTTCTTGCAATCTTTCTGCAAGTTAGAAAATTTTCAAAATAAGTTACTTTATCAAATTTCTTAAACATAAATATGTTCAGAGTGTGTATTTTCCTTCACAAGGAAGTAAAAAGTAGATCTGGATTTATTTTACAACTTTAAAAATTCTAACACATTCTAGGAAGCTGTTTTTAATCTCAGACCTGCATGGTAACGTGATAAAAAAGGGAGTGGGTGTGACAGTCAGAACTCAGCAGAAATAGAATCTTTCCTACTTTTTAATTGGCTTTTTCCCTTGATTTTCTCTTTCCTAAGTCTCTTCTCCTCCACCCTCCTCCCCATCCCACCCAAGCAGCTAAACTGAAAGGCTTCTGGGAATGGTAAATTTTTTTTTGCTTCACTTTTCCCAGGGAAATCTAGACTTTCATTGCACCTCTTCCTAATAAATTCCAGTAAATATCTGGCCATATGCAGACTCCCCCCCTTTTTTATTGACTGCTACCCAGTCCCTGTTCAGATTCCTTTGAAAATGAAAGCATTTTCTCAAAAATGTGCGTTATTTGTTTTACTTGAGATTAATAAAAGCCCCGCCTAGCCGACTTACCTATTCCTGTCTTGGTATGTGTTCTTTCTTGGTGAAATCATTATTTCCTTCATTTTGGTTGTCTTTGAATCAGACGTAACATATCCGAGACCCCCGCAGGGTGCAGGGTCATGGACGTGATGTCAGGGAGGAAGTGCTGTTCAGAAGAACCTGTTTGTTCATTGTAATTGGGATCTTCATTGTCATGCATGGGAACTGATTTCACGTTGTACACGGCACGTTTTCTACAGATGGGGGTTCCCTAACCCTTTTAGCTGTAGCTCCTGACTTCATTGAACAGATGTTCGGCCGGCCCTTTACAACCCCCATCAACAAAGAATCTCTGTGTTCCCTGACCTCACCAAGTCTATTTGAATCAATTTGGTTTTGAGAACTTGCTGAAGGGCTTTCTGAGAACCTTAGTATAATTCAGTGGTTTTCAATTGGAGGGAGGTGATTTTCATCTCCAGTGGACATTTGGCAATGTCTGGAGACAATTTTGGTAGTTATGATGGAGATGTAGGTGCTATGGGTCTCTAGTGGGTAGAGGCCAGGAATGCTGCTTAATAGACCACAGAGTACAGCATAACCACAACAACAAATAATTGGCTTACCCCAAATCTGGAAATGGTGCCACCATTGAGACATTTGGAGCCATGCTCAAAAGTGAAAGCTAAAAGTCATAGTTGCAAGCGCATAGCTTTCTGAAAGGTCTTTTCTCTGGAAAGTTGAATTTCCCATAAAATGCAGGGGAGATTCCAGGGAGCCATCAAGGTCAGTCAAACCCAAGCAAGGTTTTCAAGGATGTGCTGAAAATATCAGGTCTCAAACTTGTCTCACCAAACTGTAAATCTACAAATCAACAAGCACCATCACTCATTTTGTAGGGCAGGGTTGAGAGTTGAAAGAAGTAGCAGGTATTATAAATATGTACAGATATACCCAATTGATCAACAGACGTTCTACATGGCAACTTTGGCAAGAAGAATAAACTTTAAAAGAATGGCATAAATGTGGGTGGGCATTTCTAAGAAAACAAGGGTAATATCCTCATCATGTTCATAATGTCAGCATTGTCTGATAGCACTGATAGTTCATATATAGAGATTCCTTTTTAACTTTAGGTTTCAAACGGAGCTTCCTAAATCAATGATATAACTTACATGTATATAATTGGCCAGCAGTATCTAGGAACTGGTCAGATTTGAGTGTCAGAGTTGAGTATATAGGTTTCCCTTTTGGGAACTCTTCTAGAAGCAGAATTAATTCTAGTGAGCATTTTACCTGAGAATTTCTGGTTAGGGACTAAGACAGCCATCTGTAAAGTGTTCCATGGACTGTGAATAGGTATGAAGCAGGGTTTCCCAATCTTGGCAATGTTGACATTTGGGGTCAGATAATTTTTTGTTGTGGGGACTCTTTGGGACATTGTAGATGCTTATCAGCATCCCTGGCCTCTGCCTACTGGATACCAATAGCATACCCCCTCGGTTGTGACAATGAAAAATGCCTTCAGACATTGCCACATGTTCCCTGGGAGACAATTTCACCCTTCCTCTTCCGCCAGGTAGTTCTATGAATTTCTCACAGCAGAATTTCTCTTTCCATATTCCTGTGGGCATTAGATGGGTAGAGTCATCAGCATTTTCCAAACATATTTGATACCAAGTCCCTATTTGTTAAATCAGAGAATTCCTTAAGATCATAAAATTGTTCCCTTCTTCCTCTCATGGAAGTGAAATCCTTATGTTGTAGAGATCGCCAAGTTTTCACAGTCAGTTCTTTCCACTCTATCTGGGGTTTTTTAAAAAACCCATCAGAGGGACTGGGCACGGTGGCTGACACCTGTAATTCCAGCACTTTGGGAGGCCGAGATGGGCAAATCATGAGGTCAGGAGTCTGAGACCAGCCTGGCCAATATGGTGAAACTCCATCTCTACAAAAAATACAAAAATTAATGGGGTGTGGTGGCATGTGCCTGTAGTCCCAGCTACTTGAGAGGCTGAGGCAAAAGAATCGCTTGCACCCGGGAGGTGGATGTTGCAATGAGCACCTTTTGTAAATATGTGGCATTAACTTGGCTTTCCTATACATTAACTTCTGGGAAAGCAGGTTTCTGCAGTTCTACCTCTCCGTTCCTCTTCTTTTCCACTCTGCAAATGTTTCCTCCTCTAGCAGATGGCAAATGCTATATATTTGCCAACCCCAACCCCCATGCCACACAAACACACTCAAAATGGCAGGTGCAACTCTGAGATCAGAGGGTCAGAAAACATTTTAGATGATATGTCTTGGTCTCAGAAGGAAAATCAATCTCAATTCTTTTCCTTTAAAAAGGTCATTAACATTGGCTGTAAACACTAGTAGTGACTCCAAAGCTTTGAGACTGGAGAAGAAATCTATTGGTAGAGGAAAGACAAAGAAAATAAACCCAAGACACTATCATCAACCTCAGAAATTTCATGATTGGACCTAAGCTCTAATGAAACATTGAATTTTCCCTTCAATGTTCAAATTATTTGATGGAAGACCAAAGAAATGTTTATTAAGACTTAATAACAGACTCATGCACTGGTGAGATCTTGATTTTCCATAAGGAAAGTGGATGCTGCCTTTCAGAATTAATTGAAACCTTAAATTACCAATTGGCTATGTGAAAAGCCCTTTATAATTAGAAACTGAATTTTGACTTTTGATTAAATATAATCTTACCAGTAATTCTAGGTTATAAATTGAGCACATGCGAAAATTTTGCCTAGGAAAGAATCCCTAAAAAATGTGAAATCTCAGCCAGGGATGGTGACTCATGCCTGCAATTCTAGCACTTTGGGAGGCCAGGGTGGGTGGATTGCTCGAGCCCAGGAGTTCGAGACTAGCCTTGACAACATGGTGAAATCACATCTCCACCAAAAGTACATATCCAGTCTCATAGCCTGGTTTCTAATTAATTAATTAAAATTTTAAAATTTAAAAAATGTTTAAAAAGATAAATTTCCCCTAAACAGACGAGGACACCACCACCACCACCAAAAACGTTCACTGCTCTGAATGAATGACTTTCTCACTCTAGTAGTTACCAACTGATGGACAATTAATTGTCTTACATTTCCTGATGTGGCACATAAAGGCACCCACTTGCAATTGACCAAATGGATTTGACCAGAAGCAGAAAATAATAACAAAGGCCCTCATTTATTAAACATCTGATGTGAGCCATGGCCTTGACCAAGTCCTTTGCATGCATTATTGCTAATCCTCATATAATCTTTGCAAAATAGGTCTTATGATGTCCATTGTGCAGATAGGAAAACTGAGATTCAGAGAAGTTAAGAAAGGTTCCCAATAATTATACAGCCATTAATTATTGGATCCAGACCTGAGAGACTCCACAAAGCCGTATGTTTTTCCACTGCCTCTCTTGGGGGACTTTCAAAACTTCTAGAAACATAAATTTTTGTTAGTGACACATAAAAGAAACAAGCCTGTGTAGAAGCCAGTTCAGCCCCCTTTTGCTTTGTAGAAGTCCCTGAAGCTGAGTCCTTGGGATCTGAATGTTTCCCAAGGGTTTTCAGCCAGATTCCTGGTTTTGTTTATTTTTCTTATCACAAGTCAGAGATAGCTGAATATTTGTATCTCTGAATAGGACCTTTTTTACATTTCACTTCATTTTGAATGGCTTTCAAAGAAAGAAACTCAAAAATTGGACTGGGTCACCCAGCAACCTCAGGCCAGAACTTCAAAATAGATCAGCCTGAGGTTGATCCATTTCAAAAATGCTGGAATTTTACAGCATCCTAAAATGATGAGAATTAATACATCTGTAAGGAAAGGTCCTACTGAGCTAAAATTTTGTCTTTCTGGACGTGGCCTGATCCTAATATTTGGATAACAAGTACTCTCCACAAGACGTAGACTCAGTGGTGACTGTCTCTAGAGAGTTTGCAGAAGGGTGGCCATAATTTCATTCTATCAAATTCACTCTACGGTTATAAAAACTTGGGCTCAGTGTTGGTTTTAGAGTCCTGGATATCTTATACTCTGAAAGCCTTTTTCTAAATGAAAGAAAACTTTAAAAAAATTGATCAGGATCACTGAGACTCATTGTTTTAGGACAGAAGAATCTTCAGTTTTATGCTTTTAGATGTTTCCAGCCAGAAGAAAGAAAATGCCTGGCCTTGATAAAATTCATTCTTGTGTGCTGCATTTCATTGTATTCTGTTTTTAGTCTATATACGTGCATTTTCCCACCCATCTGGCAAAAATGTCACTCTAAGATGACATCTTTAGGCAGGGGAAACAACACTATATGACACTCAGTGGGATCAGTGGCTAAGAATGAACTGTCGATGTTTCTTGCATTTGCAGGGCAATGTAGTATTCTGAGTTCCTAGCTTCTGTCTCTTGTCTGCTTGTTTTATATGATATTCTCAGATAATCTTCCCTCTAGGTGTCCCCTGTGCATTTAGTTCTGTAGATATGAGTTAAATATTAAACCACAAGAATATGTGGCTAGTTTTGGACTGAGTGGATATAAGAGACAGGAGACAGCAATTGTTATTTATTTGGTTTTGACAATAAACTGAGCATTGTGCAGAATGTTTATTTAATCTTTATTCTTGTGAAATAAGTGGTTCCAGGTTTTATTAGATACTCTTTATTCACTTGTTTCATGCATTCATTTGTACATTCCATAAATGTTTGAGTGTTTTTCATAAACCAGGCACCGTTCTAGACATTTTGGACATAGGCGTGAACAAAATACACAGAAACGTTTGAACTCATTGCACTTACATTCTACTGAGGAGTGGAGGCAAGCTACAAATCACAAAACAAAAAATCAGATACATATTATGAACGAAGATGACAAGTGCCATAGATAAAAGTAAATTAGGAAAGAAGGATAGGAGAGAGCATGAAAGAGTAGGTGAGAATTAGATTACATTAAATTAGAGATTAATTAAAGAAGGTTTAGGGAAGTCTCCATTAAGAAAGTGACATTTGAGCAAAGATAGGGGAAAATACAAAAGCAAACCATGTGAGTATCTGGGGGAAGAGGGTATTACAAGTTAAGGCCTGAAAGCAAGAGTGAGCCAGGTATCTCTTAGTGATAGC
The DNA here is from genome assembly GCA_963573385.1 of Cacajao melanocephalus. Classification (NCBI taxonomy): domain Eukaryota; kingdom Metazoa; phylum Chordata; class Mammalia; order Primates; family Pitheciidae; genus Cacajao; species Cacajao melanocephalus. The sequence continues at coordinate 172,321 of CAUYLG010024674.1, forward strand.
AGAGAGACTAGTGCGTCTAGAACAGAGGGTATGAATAATAGGATAGGAAATTACCGATGAAACTGAGGGAGACGAACATGGAGGCAGACTGCTGGGCAAGGCGAGGAAGAAGAGGGTTAGCCTATTGGAAAGAGTTTTGTTTTCACTTTGAGATAGGAAGGCACTGGCAGTGAAAGGGTGGGTGGAGGCTGACTTTGGCTTTTGAATTTAGCAGAAGCTCTAGGAGGAACAGAGATGGAGGTGTTAAGACCATTGTAGTAACTCAGATGAGAGAAAACATTGCTCAGATGATAGTGGTCCCAAGGGAAGTGGTGAGAAGTGGTAGGATTCTGATGAATTTTTGAGATAGTGCCAAAGGATTAGCTGAGAGTTTGACTGCGGGGTGCAAGAGTCAGAAAGGGGTCAAAATGATTCCCAAGTTTGTTGGACTGGACAAGTGAAAGGATGGAGTTACTATCGATTAAAATGGGGAAGCCTATAGGAAGAACAGATTTGCGGAGGAAGATCAGGACTTCTGTTTTGAACATGTTAAGTTTGAGATGTGTATGTGTCATTTCATTTCTCTGTTAAACAGAATTGGATATAGATGCTGGAAGTGGTGAAGCATCTTGCAAAAAATAACAAAGAAAGATATCTCCAGTCAGACCAGGTCTAACCGTCCTAACGCTGTGTTCATAACTACTACACTCTTCTGCCTCAATCTTTCTATTTCCATCTGAATACATCTCAGAGTAGGGTAAGAATCATTTGAATCTGCAGAAAACCATCTAACATAATTTTAGCCTTTTTCAATGCCAAATCTTCTGTGTTGTGAGCCATTTACATTTTATCTGGTTATTACTTCTTGTCCCATCCTTTCGTGGTGCTACTTTTGAGCATTTTTTTTAACCAAAAGGAAGGCAGGAAGAGGAGACAAGAAAAGCCACAAAGGACTTGAATAATGCATATTGAGAGTGACTATGTGCTGTCCAAACTCCCGATAGAGCAATGCAAAATTGGAGAATGAGCATCTAATTCAGTAATGGTTAAAATGACCTTTATCCCTGCTGCTGAGGTACATTTCTCTGGATACAGGGTCAGATATGTATGCATATCTTAGTTCTGGGTTGGCGTTAATATCTACCCACAAGCAAATTAATTACATAAGCTGCTTCCCAAAAACATAATATTTTCAGTATAGTCTACCTGACGTATTGGCCTGCAAAGATGCTTCTTTCACATCGAGCTCACAGAAGAAGGGCCAGATAGACAGAGAAAGCAAGAATGGAGGAGGCAATTGAATGAACTGTGTCCTGGTGTCTTTTAAATGACTTCTTGACATATAGATAGTTATTTGGGAAGAGGACAATGTCCAAGGGGCAGACATTGATTAGGTACATGGATTGCTTTTCTACAGAAGCATTTCTGAAGGTGGTTTAAGCTTCCCAGCTCTGTCCCCTGACTGCTTTTGACAGTTGCATAAGTGATGTCAAGTGGGTCTGCCCCAGCACTGTCATCTCCTAGCAGACTGACATCTGCAGGTAGCCTTGAACTCTCCAGTCCAGGCCTTCAATCACAGTCCACTTCCAGAGTACCAAGAAACTTTGGTCACTGTTTCCACCAGTCATAGCTTTCCCACCCATTACTTACTCAGACACAACTTCATTCACCTCTGAAACAAATCTCTCACCCACTGCCCTCCCTGTCTTCCAGATGGCTTTCATAAATAATCCCATGGCAGGCACAGAGTGGGTCCTTGTATCATCTTCGCCTCTTCCCTGAAAAACGTGAACATGATTATTCTGCTGATGTCAGGTTACAAATAATCACCAGGTAAACCTTGAAAAGGTTTTATCTCAAACACAGGCGATGTGTTTGAGAATGAGAAATCAAAGGGGTGATAGAGCCCTGTTACCCATGTGAGGAGTGACACCGCCTGGTGATTACTGTCTTCACTTCCTTGGGGCACCCCTGGATATAGCCATGATAGAATTTGCCAGGTGCTACATTTGTAGATTTCCTTTGTTTTCGTTTCTTTCTTGATGGGGAACTGTAATATTTCCACTCTTGCAGAACAAAAAGAGCCCTAATTTGGGTTTCATAGTGTGCATAACTAATAACATGTACTGCTCTACTTAATGTTAAAATTTATTTCCCCCCCTAATATGACATTGTTACTTTGTGAGATCAAACGTTGTGGGACTGGAGAGCCATGTGCCTATATTCCTGGGGGTGAAGGGGTGGGAGTGGAAGGTGTGAGCCCCTCGTTGTCTCCCTTTATTTGCTCGGCCCTGCGGTCTCCCTTGCTAAGCATATGCAGGGCCACCTACTTGGCTGTCATATTGACAGCAGCCTTCGACTGTGCTCCAAGAGTTGACATGTGAATCTCGGTTCCTTTTCTTAGACTTTTGTAGCATTGCAAAGGCTGGAGTGTTGGGGGGGCAGCGGGGACAGGAGGATGGCCTAATGCCCCATCTGGCTGGGATGACCATGACTCCCACATCCGCTTTCTTCCTTGGTGTTCCCTGCCAATCTCAGGCGCTCTGAGCTCCTTTTCATGGTAATAAGTGCCAGGGTGGTCCCAGACATAAACAGCCATCAGGCAGGCCTTGTCAACACTGGCTTTACGCCCTGAAGTCACAGCCCTTGTTTCCTGATAAAGCTTTCTCTCACTTCTTCCTCAACATTTTGGTTGTCGCTGCCACTGTTCAAAGCCATTCTTGTTTTGTGAGAAGCCCTGTAAAACCTCCCCTAAATGGGTTCATTGCCAATAAGGAGATATGTTTTTTGACAAAAGACCGTGACAACTCTGACAGTAGAGCAGGGCGTGGCAGGGAAGTGAGTGACTATGGATTCCGTAATGGTTATCATTGACACTGATTCTGTGTCTCAGGGCATTTAAAGAAATGACATAACAAAAGACAGGAGAGAAATGCAGGAGTTCTTGAGAAAAAATAAGTGTGAGCAGGGAATAGTGGAGAAGAGGGATGTGACATTCAGATACAGCAGTTTTCCTCTCTTTACTCTGGTGAGAAGAGATGACAACATTGGTAAGTAATAGTCTCTAAGAGAGAAAAGGGCACTACAGAAGGAATCTTCAACATGTATGACTGCTCTGTGGATTGATTTCTCTGTGACCTTTGGAAAGAAAAGCACTTTGCCCATTCATAGGGATGAGATCTTGCCAAAGTCCCCCCTTTACCTATCAGTGCCTCTGTTAGAATGTTAGACTCCGTTAGTTAACAAATATATATTTTTAAAACTCACCTGTTAAACTTCATGTTAAGAGATATTCTAAAAGAGTCCACTGAATAGAAATAATAGTAGTTGTGATGCAAAAAAAAAAATGTATCATTTGTATGCTATCTGGCTGAAACACAAAGAACTTTGTAGCATTGTCTCATTTAATTGTAACACAACGATATTAGGTATAGATAGTACTATGCTCCCATCTTACAGAAAACAAATTTGAGCTGAGAAAGGTAAAGTCACTTGGCCCCAGTGGCACCATGGTCAAATGACAGGTAGGATTCCAGCCCAAGCCTGTCTGACTTCCAAACCTTTGCTACATTTTAGAGCAAAATGAAGACAAGCACCCTCCCCACCACACTAGCTGCCGTTTCCTGTGTTGGCAGCACCCAAGCACAGCCACCCCATGGAATTGGTGCTTTGGAACAAGAGGTTGTTACGCTCTTGTTTGGGAATGAGAAAGAATCAGAGTGTGTGGTTAGCTGTGGTTCCTGAACAACACCAGAACCTAGCCCCAGGCCCCTATTGCAGCTGGAACCAAATAGCTCTCTGTGCTAGGATAGAAGCTTCTTCAGCCTGCGTCTTCTCCTTCCCTGCTGTGTGACCTTGGGCACAATGTGTCGCCTTTTCTCTAGTCTTGTATTTGTAAAATAAATAGATGGACTGAATACTCTTTGAGATGGCCTGCAGATCGAACATTCGAAAGATTTTTTTCCTTGGTGAATTGGCGGGGCCAAAATTTACAACCTGCAGCCTTCCCTTCCTGACCGTGTAAAGAAGGATTTGCCCGTCAGTGGTAATGGTAATTTACTGTGTGGCATCTGGCAGGCCTCAAAGAGTTAATAAACCCTGAAAAATGGCCAAGAGAAAAGTAGTGTAGCTTCAGCCATGGGAAAATGTGGGCCTTTATTTATAGGATTGTATGTTTGCTTTTTGTAGTGTCTTTCTTCACTGGCACTAAAGGTGTTGTGAGAAAAGGTATTAAAGTCAGAACTATTAACATTGCATCTCTTCCTGGGAGACTGAGGTATCAGGTGACTCTAAAATAGCCTTAAGAGACATTTCTTGAGGTTTTTGCTTTCTGTTGCTACCATGGGTTAAGTAGAGGTGCAACTGGTTGTCTTAATCAGGCCCTTTTTCCAGTGTAACTAAAGGATTAAAGTGGTTGGAGTGTGTGTGTGTGTGTGTATTTAGAGAGAAGATCTTGCCCTGTCAACCAGGCTGGAGTGCAGTAGCACAGTCATAGCTCACTGTAACCCGAAACTCCTAGGCTTGATCAATGCTCCTGCCTTAGTTTCCCAAGCAGCTGGAACAACAGCTGTGCACCACCATGCCCAGATAATTTTTGGTTGTTTTTGTAGAGATGAGGTCTTGTCATGTTGCCCAGGCTGGTCTTGAACTCTTGGGTTCAAGTAATCCTCCCACCTCTGCTTCCCAAAATTCTGGGATTAAAGTCATGAGCCAGAGTGACCAGCCCATGCTATATTTAAAGCCTAACTCTCCTGCTTCCTGATGCTGTGACCCTGAGCAAGTGATGTCATCTCTTTGACCCTCAGTCTCTTTATTAGTATCAAAAAATCCTAATAGTGCCTGAGCCACCAGAGTGTTGTTAGAATTAAATGAGAGAAGCCAATGTTCGTTATCCCAGTATCCTGCTCATACTAAGAACTCAATGAAAAGTAGCTAGTATGATTTTCAGGAGTTCTGCTCAAACCGAAAGAGAGTGCTCTTGGGGTGGCCTTTTTGAATCTAAATCACTTGTGCCAAATGAGTTCAGCATTAGAAACATGAGTCAGATTCCAGGTGGTTCTTTCTTTCTGATCTTTACAAAAATATGACATTTGGTTTATAGTACACTTCTGTGATGCCCATAGCTTTTATATGTTCATTTATTTCCATAAGTATTTGCTGATTGGCTACAGTGTAGAAAACAGCAAGTAAACATGTGTGAGTTGCAGCTACTATCTTTTTTCCATGTGGCAAGCCTACCTGGTTTTCCAGGCCTTCCACTGAGCACTGTTTGAAACTTTGATCCCTAAATCTGTATCCTTGTGCTTATGGTCTTTCTTCAATGGAACAGGAGGTACAGGCTGGCATTTCCTTTGCCTCCGCCAGCAGTGCAATGCTCATGCAGTGTTCACTTCATTTGTCACTGTAATTGGCAGAGGTAGTCCTGAACCTTGGGCATACGCGTTACATCCTTTCTGATGACATACTTTCCAGATGAGGTGTGATTTTATGTTTTGTTAAGCAAAGTTAAAATGAGAGTAGAATCAAGAACAGCTTGTTGTATGAAAAGGTACAACTGAACATTTTTTAAATGAAGTGATTTAGGTGTTATTTTCATAGTCTGTAGACTCACAGGGGAAGGACATTGAATAGTAATTCATTCAGTCTCCTGTCTCAAAACACCTATCTGTGGGATGGTTAGCCATCTGTTGTCAAAAATCCTTAGATCCAAAGAGCCTTGACAACTTGGTAATAGGTTCTAGCATATGACAGTTCTCTTGGCCTTTCAGTGCTTGTTATTTCTCACGGGCTGTCAGGCAGTCCTGTGGTTGGAAATATGGACTAGTTGGTCAGCATCCCCCATTTCATATTTCATATATACAGAGTATCATCGATTCAGACTGCTTGGAGATGGGAATCACCTAGATGCATAGAACTATGCACAGACACTGTGCCAGGGCTGTCCCCTTGGCCCATCCATTAGTCCTTGTGTAGCGGGCATCTGCTATAACTCAGGCAGTCCTGGTCATCATCTGATCCCCTTCCAATGCTTTTTCTAAGCTCCAGCATCTTCCAGCCCCACCGAGAAGCTTCCTTCTTGCTGGATCCTGTGTACATCTCTGACCTCCACCTTATTCCTTCTTGGTTCCCTATGGTATCTTTAGCAACTCTGTGTAGAAATCCATCTTCTTTTGGATGTCCAGGTCCTTGACAGCCTTGGCAACCCCAGGGATCCCATTATCTTAATTCTCCAGCCCTTCTCATTCAGGCAGACATACCTGGACAGTTTTCTGGCTTCTCAATAACCAAGAAACCATGTTCCTCAGTATAAGTGAAAGGACCAATGTGGGGCATCCCTAAAACCAGAGACAGCACACCAAACCCAAATTCGTCTGTACTATATCCAGTGCTACTGCTTGAGAGAGAGCCCTCAACAGAGGTTAAGAACAGACGGCCCGTGTCTTGAGTTTCCTTTCCACCAGATAAATTGGAATGCAAGGATTTCAAGCTCTTAGACCTTAATTAGTGAAAAGTGTTAACACACCATCTGAACAAAGCTGCACTTTTCAACATGCCCTTCAAACCACCTCACAGAAACAAAAGCCTGAATGCTCAAACACTTGGGATGATGACCTTGGTGCTGCTAAGTAACAGAGATGACATTGTCTGAGAGTCTTGCTCAAAGTTGGGAGGAAAATCATTCTGTTACACAAAGTTGGGTTGTTTCCCAAGACAAAAATGTTAGAGTCCTATTGGCAAAGTAGGAGGCTTTTTGGCTGCAAATTTCAGGAATTAAACATTCCCTAGAGCAAGAACTGTCAGATGGGTAACCAATAAATAGCATGTAGTAGGTGATGCACTAAATTTAACTGTTATGTCTCAGTGATAAGGTTGATATAAAAGTCAGTGTTGATATAAAAGTCAATGCCTGGCAAAGGACTGGAAATGATCAGATGGAACTTTCCCTCTCAATGGAAGAGCTGAAACTTGTGTTTATTTGATTATCAAAATGGCAGCTCTTCTATCAAGTCATAGTAGACCTAATAATAAACCTGTTAGATTTGAACATTTCCACGAGCAGCTGTTTTTCTTCATTGGTAAGTTAGAAAACATTAAAAGAAGAGTGTTTGCTATCAGATTAGATACCTTGAGAATTTCCTAATTGCCTTTAGATCTTAACAGTATTAGGTAAAGAATAGGTGTACTAAGTACTACGTTGTTTTTTTCCAAGTCAATTCCATTCAAGTCCCCAAATTTTTAAAAAAAACAGAAACAAAACACTGGAATGGGTAGGTTGCAGCTAGTTCAGATAGTGAAAAGATTTTTAAGCCATTGTATTTAGAAGCTACTTCATCCACCTTCATTCCATTAGCAATAGATGTCATTTACACCACAGATGAATTTTTATCAGTAAGGTTGGTTATAATTTAACTATTTTTCATTGTGCTGTTATTGTTTCCATCAGGAATGTATTCATTCATGTTGCAGTCACGTGGGAAGCACTATACAAAGCATTGTGGTTATGCCATTCTGAGAACACCAGTTGTCTCTAGTAATAGTACCTATCTCTATTACTGAGTTTCACTGGGTTATTGGGATGATTAAATTAGATGATGCATATAAAGTTGTAGGGCAGTGCCTGGCTCATAAATGTAAGAGAGTTGTACCTTTTCCAATTATTCCTCTACAGATTGTTGCCAACTTTTATGCTGTATCTTCTGATGACCACAGTAGATTGCTAAATTAAAATTTCCATCAACTCTCTTTTCCCCTCTATATTAAGAGGCAGCTTGTTTGGACTATTTGTATATTGAAATGACTATTCCTACAGATAGACTTGTGTTAAGGTCATCCCATGTTCATTTGATTACCCTAACACAACTATGTTTCTTCCCCTTAGGCAAGCAAATTTTACCACCCGTGATTCTATATCCTTTAAGTTCAACTCATTTCCTAGAAATAAATATATCCTTGACTCCCAATGCTGTATCTCCCAGTTTTCTTCATTTCTGTAAGTGTTTTCACTGTCTACCGAGTTGCCCAAACCAGAAACCTGAAAGTTATCCCTGATACTGCACTTTCCTCTCCACCCTAGAGAACATCTATCATTTCTACCTCAAAAAAATACATCTTAAATCCACCAACTTCCCCTACCCAAGCATTCCTGAGTGAGTTTCTCATTTCCACTCACACTTTATTCCCATTTGGTCTCTACTCAGCAAAGTAAATTTTTTGAAACAAAAATCAGACTATGTCTTACTCTGACCTGAAACTCCAGTGATTTTTCCTCTTGTGCAGAAAAAAATCCAAACTCATAATTATAGCTCATAGCTTTGCTGGCCTGACCCCAGGAAATGCCTCAGGGAGCCTTCTTCTAACCACTCCAGGCTGTTTGTTTCATAGTACTCATCTCAGTGTATAGTCTTATATTTATTTTTGTCATCACTTAATTAATGTCAGTTTCCCTCACTGGTCTGTAAGCTCCATGAAGGCAGAGACTGTCAATTTTATCACTGTATTCCTAGTACTTTGCATAATTGCTAGAACATAGCAGGTGCTCAATAAATGTTTGTTAAATAAAACATGAATTCATTCCAAATCTAATTGAACCCTTTATATTATTTACTTGTTGGAGTGACATTTTAAAATGTTAAAATTCGTCACTATTAATAGGGATTATCTGTGTGCAAGTCATCAGCCCACTTTTAGAGATTTGTGGGGATACTTCTAGGAATTTCATGCTAAAAGCCTTCTAGAATTATTTTGCAAAGTCTTTATATAGATCAAACACTGTGGGTTGAATGATGAATATTATTGTTTTGGTATAGATATTTAAAGTTGGGTGCCTTCCTGCCATCCTGTGTTCTCTATTAAGATTTTCAGAATGACTACTCCAAATCATAATATAAGATTAGAGCTCAAATGAAGATAGCAATATTTTCACCTCCTAAAGTCAAAAAAAATTAAAGCCAAATGTATTAATACACATGCCTTACATTTCTCTATCAGGAAGGATTGAAATTTTTATAGTGGTTTGTGTTTACTAGAAAAACATGTCTGCTACATTTATGAATGGTATAACTGTGAGCATGCTTGGTAACAGTGGTTGAATTAATATTAGGCTACATATTTCACGTGGTGCTATTTATTAGGCATAAAAGGGTATGTTGATAGTTTAACAAAATCACAAAGTTAGTGGGGGAAATAAGAAATATTGAATAGAAGGAAGTGACACTTGAAATCTGTTTTCATTGCCTTTTCACATTTTGTTCTTCATTCTTAAACTCATTTCCCTCTAAAAAGCAAGACCATTGTATTGGGAAATAATGTGTCTTGAAAACCTGAGCCAGCAGCTTATGATCCGAGTGGTAATGACTTCTGTAATCACTAATGAGGCAATGGACATTGCATATCTCAGCACACTCACTGGGGCCAGCCTCTTGCCTGTTTTACAAGAAGCTGTCATATCAAATTTTTGTCCCGACTCCATGGGCACTTTGATTCTTAAACCTTTCTGAGAAACCTAATCTGAAATCAAAGTCAAGTTTCTCAGATGTGGTCAGACAAGGTCACATTTAAAACAGTCCAGTGAATCTGCAGATCAAAGTTGAAAGGTAATGCCTCCCTCCCGAAATTGGCACAGACTTACCTGCTAGCTTACCTTTCAGTTTCTAACGTGCCTTTTTCACCTCTTCCCACTAGACTGGGAAAATGAGAGCTTATCCTCTGGAGAATGGTTGAAGAGTTTTATTCTTAAATCATTTAATTAAGAAATTGAACATAGTTATATTTTGGAAATGCACCTTTATCCCAATCAGTGAATCACAAGGCATTTTGTTGAAGAAATATCCCACTATTTCATAGCAGAACTTCTTAAAATCAGAATTTCATGGTAATTTCAGGTTCACGAGCTTTATTTTTGGCCTCAATTATCAGGATTTACCCACACTCTTGAGTGAGCCAAAATGCCACACAGGATTGCTGCTGTAATGCTATGGACTTTTTTTTTTCAATGCCACTTTCCTTCCCTGTCGAGCCTTGAGATATTATTCGAACTGGCGCTGTAAAAGAGGGGAATGGTAACTCTTGTTAGGCGTTGTCTTGAGATCTCACGACGCAGGTTTTTTCTCAAACTCCATGTGATTAAAAAACAACAACAACCTTGCCATTGCTTTATATTGCAGTGTTCTGTCTCTTGTGGTCGAGGGCATAAACAACGAAATGTTTACTGCATGGCAAAAGATGGAAGCCTTTTAGAAAGTGATTACTGTAAACACCTGGCTAAGCCACATGGGCACAGAAAGTGCCGAGGAGGAAGATGCCCCAAATGGAAAGCTGGCGCTTGGAGTCAGGTGAGCAATGCTTCTCCTCTACCGACTACTTCCTTACATTTGGCCACACGGCTGACACCAGTGTGTTCACTTGTGTTTCTGTGCACTGTTTTGGTTTTACAGAGGAGAGCTCAGGGACTGGGAGGGAAGAATCGTTACCCTGATAGTCAGGATACTAACTAGCTGTGATTCTTACTAGCTATTACCTACAGTCAGGATACTTACTAGCTGTGTGATGTTGGGCTTCAGACTCTGGAGCTTTGGATAATATATATAATTAGGGGTGGCTGTAAGGATGAATTCTGAGTGGAAATAGGGGTCAGATGGAACACAGAGCAGCCCCTCAAAACTTCACTGATGGCACTGCATTATCACCACATAGAAAATTACTAATTCAGACCGCACTGAAGCTGACTGTGGTCACCTGGCAGAAATTGAGTCTCAGTATACTTTGGAGGTACTTGAAGAAAGGGCTATTGACCAAAAGTATTAGAAAATACATCTCTGCCTGTTTGCTCATTTACAAAAGGTGAAGGACAGGAAGGGGAGTTCTCTGTTATTTTCCAGCTATATGACCTTGGGTAATTTGTTTAACTTTCCTGAGCCTACTACATAGGACTCTTATGAAGATTTACTGCAATCATGAATGCTTTGCAGGGATCTTGAATCTAGTAGGCTCTCATGAGTAATATTTTGTTTGGACGAGTGTGATGTGTGTATGGGATGGAGAAGTGGGTGAGTACCCAAGACACTGATTACAGTTAGACTCCACTAATTCTAAACATTTCATAAGCTAGTCAGGAACCAGGTGTGTGTTTCCCTGTTGAACTTGAAACAGGAACTTTAGAAGCTTCTGTTTAATCTATAAACACTGGATATGTGAACTAAAGCCATTCACATCCAATCCTTGAAATAGATCTGGTAACTCCACACTTGCACGTTTTCTTAATTTGGTTGATGGTGCTAACTTTAATAGGGCTCAACGTCTTTTAAAATATTTTGTATTTAATGCTGATCCTTCTCTCCACTGATCTGAGTCAATGAAGTTTTACTGTATGTCTGGCACTTCCATGCAGTGGAGAATCATGCAGATGACTCTAGAAAATTGATGAGAAGCTAGGTTCAAGGTTGGCAGACTCTAGAATGGATTCTTCCAGAGCCTAGAATCTTGATTCTTAAGGCCCCAGAGCAGCTTTGGACATAGCTATGTTAACATGGGGAGGATTCGAGAATCCTCCATTTCAATATGACTAATGGAAAATTCCTCAGGAAACCTGAATGTATTCTAAATGCCCTGATCTGGCATCACTGCCCTCCATATCCTCCAGCCATCATTCCCTAGGGCAGTGGCCTCATCCCTCTCAAGGTCTTTATCATAATGAAACACGGTGGGGAGGGTGGGGTGCTTGTTTTAATTTAACAGTCAAAAAATCTGTACCCAGCCATAGCTAGTTCCTCCTTTCCTTCCTTAAGGGATCACATTCAAGGTAGTATTTCATACCAGTCATCCTTCTTAATGTTTTTCTAAGTGATCCTTGTCATCTGTTAACTTCCAGCCCTTTTATTGTTTGGAACTATTTAATTCATGTGAAAGCTTGCAGCTAGCATGATTTAAGATACCATGCCAATTAGCTTGTCCTCTTGTGGACTTTTATGACCTGTTACTTTTTTTAATGTTCCTTGGCCTCTATTTATCTATTTGTATTTATCTCTGAATATTAAGTTCAGAGCATATAAATGATGCTCATGGTAAAGGCCAATATTCACAAAGGATAGTTAAAAGAATGTTTTGGTCTTTATTGGTAAACACAGAGTGAGTTTTAATCCAGCATCACGTGATCTTGATGGGAAGCCAGAAATTGCTTACAAAGCTGGAATGATTAGGTTTAAACCCTGGAGGTTTTCGCCAACATAAAGTAATAGGATTATCAGAATGCCTCCCCAGAAAAAAACTGCACCTGTTCAAAATGATTGCTTGGAAAAGTCAAGTCACCTTTTTAGAAAATGCAAGTAAACACAGTTATATAATGTGCTGTGGCCAGCCTTATAATGCCCTGATTTGATTTGTGGAAATTAATTATAAAAGTGCGCAAGACAAAGTACTGCATGGGTAAAATTCAATTTGGGCAATTTAGAAGTGTACCTGATAATAATCAGACCCAGTGGTTGATGGAGAAAGATGGTCTGCATGATTAAAGATTATTGGCTTCCTAATGATCCACTAGTAAACAAGAATATCCCTAAGGCTGTGATATTAAGCAAGAGTAATGATTGTCCACTTGCAGCAATATTTAAAAGATTTTGTATCTGGTCTTTCTGTTTTCTGCTGGTAGTTACAGCCTAGTCATCCTGTCTTCAAGGTAGGAAAAATAATTGGTGTAATTTCTCATCACATCCAAAGGTCTGATGATAATATGATATATAGAATATTGGGATAGAAACTACTGAAGCCATGCTAATCGTTGCAGTCTCTCCCCCAGTATTGATATTTTGAGTTTTAAAGTGGAATATTTCATTTCTGCGTCTTCTGAAATCTTGAATTTGTAAAGAAAATCAGCTTTTCTTGAAGGAGGGGAATATCCTTACTAAAGTCTCAAAGGGTTTTTCTCTCTCTGAAAAGGTTATGTTTAATTTGTTTAGATATTTTAAATCAAGAGCTAAGGAATGCCTATGAACTTTTAAGACAAAAATTAGCATCAAGGTCTTGGTTCAGACTGACAAATGTGAAGACTCTATATTCCCATGATACAAAAGCATTGCACAGTAAAACTTTTCTTTAACTTATCTCTATAGAGTTTTTAAAATAAAGATAAAAAAAGAATAAATTATCAGATTAGAATGAAAGTAACACACCAACACATTCATCAATCATGAATTCATTCAGTCAATTCATTCATCAGTTCTGAGATGCAGGTCTTTTTCACAGTTCAGTACCTTTGTGATCAGGATAGGCTTCACAAATGGAATGTCACGATTTCCTTAACAGACCTGGTTGTCTTTCTTAGTGCTACAAAATATAATGGTGCGTCTTGCAATCAGTGTTGTCTTACAATCAATGAAATGAGCATTAATTTTTAAAAGATCTTCAGTGCTAATGCTGAAATGAAAACTGGCAAATTGCATTAGGAATCTACCATCCCCTCTTGATTAAGACTTTTCTTATAATTAGAGCAGCAGGGTTGTGATGTCATTCTGAAGTGTCCTTTAAGTGTTTAATGGAGAAATGTGGCAAATGTATAGCTTGTGTTCTTTGAGAAATTAAGGAAGCCAAATGTGGTCAGTGAGGAGAACTAGAGTCACTTTAGCATTTTATGCTTTCCTTGTATTTTGTTTTTATTTGAAGCATGAGCATTGATATTGAATTGTTTGAAGACAGACTTCTCACCCACACCCTCACTGACCTAGTACAAAAGACTGCATCGTATTAGCACCGTATTTAAAACTAGTATCACAAATTCATATCTGTAGTAGCTATACTACATTGTCTAAAACAAATTTTCCTTTGTGTTTTTGGTTTTGTTTTTGCTTGAGTTAGGGTGATTATCTCTGTTTTTTTATTTATTTATGAGTATCTGCCTAAAAGATTTATTGGGAGGTATCAGAGGTATTTTGTGTAAAATGCTTAGCCAAGAGCTAAGCTATCAACTAGGGGTGATTTTGTACCCCATGGGACATCTGGGAATATCTAGAGACAGTTTTGGTTGTCACAACTTGGGGGATGAGGGGAACTGCAACTAGTGTCTAGTGAGTACAAACCAGAGATACTGCTAAACTTTATACAATGCACAGAACAACCCCCACAATAAAAGAATTATTTAATTGAGAAACCCCAATATACTAGCACATACTGTATGGTAGTATAGAAATCCTAGGATATAGTAAGTGCTTAGTAAAAGTTTGTTTTATGGTTATTACTTATAAAAGTTGATTTATATAGTTATTTTTCAAGCTAATTGCTGCTTTAATGTCATCACCATAATTTCAGCAGTAATACCGGAAGAAAGTATATAAAACTCTTTCTATGTTTTCAAGTATATATTATATAAACATCAAAAGTTCCATGAAGATTCTTTCTCTCTATGGAAATAAGCATCAAGTTCCCCTTTTAAGTTGGTGAGTTCTGCATACTAGCATTGCACAGTGGGGAGCAGAGAGAGATGAAACATAGCTCCCAGCTCAGTAGTTCAGATGAAAAACATCTACTTTCAAACCTTCACGAATAGACCGTGATGGTGGGAAGATGGCTGTGGGGGGAACACATTAATAGAGGCCATTCAGATGTTTTTATCTGCAAACTAACTAAAGAGTGTACTGAACAAAAAAAAAAAATTAGATTTATACACATATACACATACCACCACCATCACTGCCCCCAGGGTCACATAGAGGTCTTTCTGATGCTGTTTTATTCATGGGGTGTCTGCACAAATCTCTCAGTTCCAATCAAGCCTGGCTGGCTCTGTATGCAAGCTGTTGCCTCCCTTGAGACAGTACGGGAAGAAAAGTTGAGCAAAGAAAACCAACTCTGATGCAGTGCACCTCATTGTGAGCAAAGATTACTGTGAATGTATTATTTAGAAAGGCAGGTTTGTACCTTGCTGTGAGCACTTAAGTCATGTAGAAACTTCTGAATGTGTTATTTCAAACCTGGCTTTGGCATTATGAAAATCGGAAGCCAGAATGACATACTGTATAATGGAACCTTCCTCTGTCTTAATTTGTCTTTTGAAAAATTATCAAACATTGTAGGAAGTGATTTTGTAAATGTTGGATACTTATGGCTCTTACTACTGTGCCTTCGTTGAACCATAAGTAATTTATTCAGTAACAATAGCATCAAAAAGAGGTTTTATTTATTTAGTAGCCTGAAGAGTCTTATACATTCTAAAAGTCTTTAATATGTTTTCACTTTTCTTCAGGTTATTAAAACATTATAAGGTTTTGCATATTTTTAAGCCCTATACCAAACTCCAATTTGTTTATAATATTCTTCCTTTATTTCTATTTGGATATATTGCTCTGGAAATGTCCTCTTTTATGTTTAAGACCCCGAATTGAAATAGTCAAAAGACTTTTTGGTTTTTGTTTGTTGATGACGATGATGATAATGTTTGAACATTTCTGTCATTTATGGGGTAACTCTACCATGTTACAGTTCATTCTTTTCCATTGTAATCAATGGAAAATATTATTCATGTATTAAATGAGCATTAAATAGCCATTCTCTGTAGATATGACCATCACTTGTATTCAGGAACCCTCCCATTACACTCAGGACATAATGACTTTAAAAGTTTGGTTTCTTGTGGGTCACAAGTTCATTCAATCAAATTAATACAATTGAACCCAAACAATAGTAGCTATGCTGATTCAAAAATTTTCTTCTCTTCAACTAGCTTTGATGTGAACATATGGTCCTCCTTTCTGGCATAGATTTATCTGAAACAATATGATTTCCCAAGCTACCTTCTAAATATCATTACCCGTTTTCTTAAAATCTGAAATGGAGAGAAAATTAACATTCAGCAGAATCCATTTGGGTATGATTCTTGATAGTAAATTTCCATTATTAGCCTCAGAGAAAGTTGAATGCTGCTACAGGGTAATTAGAAAATAATTTTTTTTTCAAATTTGAAAGAGCATGATTCTATTCTTTAAGAGGACTTCCTCTTAGGAATGTGGCTTTAATGTATGTTAAGCTTGTTTTCTCAGCACCAGACCAATAAATGGAGGCTGAGCTATCAAAAAAATTTGAAAACAATTTTTAATAGCTAAATGTAATAATATGCCATTCTTTCCAAATGTTGCCTTTAGTTTCTGACTGTCAAAACCTTAATTAGGAAAATAATTCTTGGGTTGGCCATAATTGAGATTGTGAAACCTAGCAATGACGAAACCATTAAAAATTAATTTAGAGGAAAGTTAATTGCAGATTTAATATGGTGTTTTGCAACTTGGTCAACAAAATGTTCAACATGATTAACAATATTTTTCAAGGGCTGAAAACATTAAACTCGAGGAAATAGTTTTTCCTGTCAGCTTTTTATTCTTTATATATTCATCTGAGGTTGTAAATAGACACAAATTCTTTAGTGAATTCCATGGTTAAAAAAAATATTCCTTATCTCCAGGAATAGGAACAAGAAAAGGAAGAGACTGGAGAAAATAATTATACTTATAAGGTCCTAAAATATTCAGGACTTATAAGGTCCTAAAATATAAGGTTTACTCTCCTTGGGTTATATTTTTAATCTGCCAAGAAATTCTTCTTGTACAACACTGTCTCTCCAGTTTTCATGAATCTCAAGTCCTCCAGGATAGAAATCATTTCAACTTTTCATTTCTCACGGCAGCACTATTTCTAGGTTGTGCTAAATGTTTCATAACGATTTCTATCAACCTCTTCAGTCCTCTGAGAATTTCATTAACTTGAGGAATTCCTCCAAACTTGAGCACTTTCCTCGCTCTCTAGCATGGATGAGATAAGCAGTGAGTTTCCAGGTTTAAGACATGATCTGGGATCCCTTTGATTGCAAATTAGAAAGTGATGTGATAGCTATGAAAGTCATTGGATTAGGAGTGCATTCCCCTCCTCTGTGACCCTCGACACCCCCCGCCCCCCAAAAATAAATAAGCCGAAGCTCCCACTTACGTCCTCTGTCTTCTTAGTGCTCTGTGTCCTGTGGCCGAGGCGTACAGCAGAGGCATGTGGGCTGTCAGATCGGAACACACAAAATAGCCAGAGAGACCGAGTGCAACCCGTACACCAGACCAGAGTCGGAACGCGACTGCCAAGGCCCACGGTGTCCTCTCTATACTTGGAGGGCAGAGGAATGGCAAGAAGTAAGTAGAGCCACAGAGGGGTACCTGTCAGGCATTTTACGTGCGCGCCCCTTGCTATGATCACATCCGGTCCCTATAAAGCCAGAGAAGTCATCGAGCACGGTTATAATGCTGGCTGTTTCCCAGAAGGTTCGCTGTCAGACTCGAGTGTTCGCTCCAGCAAAGGTGGGAGAACTTTTCGTTTTTAAGCAATTCCCAAGTCTGTCTGTGTTCCTGAGTATTTCCAGTCTGGCCTTCTCAAAAAAAAAAAAAAAAAAAAAAAAAAAAAAAGAAAGGCCATGGACCAAATGCATACAGATAACCTTCACAGAAGGAGGGGGACGTAGAAGGAATGTCAGAGTTGGTCATTCTGTGTTCATTTAAATAGCCACAGGGCAGAGTTCAGGTAGAACCTACTCTGTATTTTTCCTCTTTCTATGACTTCGGCTGTCAGGTAGAAGATGGGCATTCATGTGCAACCTTGATTAATTAGTGAAAGATTTCTAACATTAGAAAAAAAAAAAAGGATGGTATCTGAAGAAACTGCTCTGTTGATGGTCGATGCAGAAATGGACAAGACTTGCTGTTTTCCTGGCTTCAAGTTAATGTTCGCTTAAAGAAAACACTATGTCCATGGGGAAAAGTTTGGCCAGGGAGGTTTTGTAGGAGGTAACCTCTGTTTCCAGAACCGAAGATTAAATTGTAGAAAATGGGGGAAAGAATTAGAAAGCAAAACCATATCCACTGATGCTGGCATGAAAAACAAAATGCATGCTGTTTGAGGTGCAGAGATAATGAAAAATAAGACAGGAAATTCCCCATCAGGAAGAGCTTTCCAGAACATAAGGAAAGGGTGTGGTTTGGGGAAAAGTTAGACTGTACCCCTGGCACTGTGCTGGGCACTTTTGGTTCACTTCACTTCATCTTTTTAACCACCAGACAAGGTGAGTATTATTATTATCATCATCCTGTTTTGCAGGTGAAAAAACTGAGGTTCAGAGAGACTATATCATTTGTCCAAGTGTCACATACCTAGCGCCTAGCTAGTGGAAGAAGCAAGACTTGATGCTAAGTTTGTTCTCTTAAACCAGTATGAAATACTGGAACTGCATTTTTTTTTTTTAATGCTTTAAGTTCTCGGGTACATGTGCGGAATGTGCAGGTTTGTTACATAGGTATATACGTGCTATGATTTACTGCGTCCATCTCCCCATCATCTACATTAGGTATTTCTCCTAATGCTGTCCCTTCCCTATCCTCCCATCTCCCTATTATCCCTCTTCAGCATGCCCACCCCCCGACAGGCCCCCGTATGCGATATTCCCCTCCCTGTGTCCATGTCTTCTCGTTGTAGAACTGCATTCTTTACCCTATTGGGATTCAGCTGCCCAGCCCGGTCTTCCCCTTCCCTGGCCTCCTCATGGATTACTTCCATTATCTGCAGTAATTTCTTTTCTTAGGAAACTCACCCTCTCCATCTACTCAGACATTTTGCTGTTTTCCCTCTTTACTTTTTTTATTCCCACCAGACAGTGGCAGGGAGGAATGCCTAAAGCAGTTATATTTCAGCTTAACAGCACTTGAGCCACACAAGTTATTTGGAACCCTGGAGACTATAAAATTCTACAGACTTCGTTCATATCCCAGCACTGCCACACATTAGCCAAGGGACTTAGAACAAGGATTCTTGGTTTCTGTGAGCCCGGGATTATCCATCTGTAGAATGGGGATAAAATAACTTTGCAGAATTGTTCTGAGAAAACTGGAGAAAATAGTGTTATCTATGATCAATTATGGTTTGGGGATTGACCATGTCAGATATAGAAGGAAGCGGAGACTCCCTCGTATCTCTCTCTCCCCCTCAGTGTGACCTCTTGATTCTCTTTGTGATCCTGTTTCAGACTTACCGTGACCTGCTCTCTCTCCCTCTCCCTCTCCCTCTTTGTGTCATGCTAAACTCAACCCTGCTCTGAGGAGCAGAAAGTGAGAGAGTGTTCAGAAATGAATATAAGCTGACTGCTCGTGCTTTAGCCAGCTTTTGAAAATGCTAGAGCCAATCATGAAAATGTACGCTCTGTTTACAATTCCTTCTACGTCCCAAAGAATGGAAAAACCTTGCCACATATACACTGAGGATATTCTTCTTCTCCGATCATGCAAAATATGCCTAAAATTTACTTCTTTGCATGTGTTGTGCAGATGGAACTTTTTTACATCTCACTCAAATATTGCGGTTAAACTCTCTATAAGAATAGAAGGCTTCAGGATATAGCCTGGCCTGGGCCTCTATTTAAGAAGTTTACTAGAGGTTTGCCATTCTCACAAAGAGAAAAGACTCTGTGAGTAATGGGAAAAGCAGAGTCTAATAGTCACCCACCTGGGAACATGCTTTCTCATCTGCCTTCACCCAAAGTGGAGAGTCTAAGGAAGGAATACTGGGGTGGTGAGAGTGGATGGAATATGAGATACTCCTATGATATTCCTATGGTATTCTATAGAAGGCCAGTCATTGGCAGAGTGAGGCCCAGGGTAGCTGGAGGCTGGGAGAAGCCCCACCAAAAGTCTTTATGTTTTCCGTGTATGCAAGGCTTACTGACAGCCTGCTCAGAATGTCTCCGCAGCGGCAGCAAGGCTGAGAGTGAAGGATGACAGTTAACTGGGCAATTACCTTCATTGATCAAATCAGGAAAAGGGTGACCATGCCTCCTGTTTGCCTGGGATAGTCCTCAGGTAATTATTAATTATTCCTACTTTTGTGATCAAAAGTGCCTTTGTTCAGCAGTTAGTTGGGTGGTCACTTGTTAATACAGCACCCTTCAGGCTACCCTAAGTCAACAGCCCTCGCCTCCTTTCTTGCTCCCACCTCCTCTCACATCCATTCATTCAGCCGCCGTTTTACCTGCTATCCACTGATGCGGGTACACATTTCCACTTTTCTCCCACATCAGTGACACCTTGACCTGAGGTCAGAGGTGTGCCACAGGGCAGCCTCTCAGCCCACTGAATGGGATGTGTGGGAGCCCCCCATTGCAGGAAATGCCCTTCTTTCTTAGCAGCACTTGGCCATCACCTCGGAACTCTTGTTTGCTTCTTGAATGCACACTTTCCCTTTTGCTTCCCCTCTGTGGACCATTAAAATCCCCCAGTTTGTTGGCAAGGTGTAATTCATGCTAGCCTGTGGCATACGGCACTGTCCTCTTTTTGAGAAATAATCCAGGCATCTGCCTTGAGAAGCACAGTTTCTGCACCCTCACCATGGCATGGTCATTAGGGATGTTCTGTACAGCCACACAGGTTGTACACTGCACAACCTTGAGAGGTGCCATTTTTATAGGCTAACATGTGAGGAGCATCCCCTAGAGTTGTATAGTACAATGGCCCTAATACTGATGATAATAAAAATAATAAAGTTTGTTATTTACTAAGCTACAAACCAGGCACTATGTTGAATGTTTTCACATGAAGTACCTCAGTTAGCCCTTTCCATAAGTCTCTGATGTGGTATCTATATTTTTATCATCATTTAATAGGGGCAACTTGGGGCTTAGGTGGCTTAATTTATCAATGATCATGTGTTTAGTAAATAATATGGCTGGAATTTGAAGCCCAGAAGCTTGACCTCTGGCACCTATACTTTGAATCATTATCTTCACTAATCCCATGCCCACATAAAATAATTTGCCTAAAGCGAATTATTTTATTTTCATCTCAATGACTTGCCAAGTCTCTTACTGGAGAGTTGCTATCAAAGTACATTCCCTCTCCTGGGTTATAATACCAGCACCTTCTAAAAATGAGATTGTCAGTCCAGGTGGCTATCAGACCTTAAGCCATGTCACTGGGAGAGTATTGATGGTGTTGGGGCCTTCCTGATGCCATGAGAGTAGAGCCCAGACTTTCAGGTATAGGGCAAAATAATTGGACAAGAGAAAAATGCTCTGTCCACTCTTCCATGTCTCTTTTGTTTACATTCTAGAAACAGCATGTTGTAAGCAAAATTCTATTCAGTATGTAGCTCTGAAAAGTTGACTTTGAATTTCTAGACTTCACTTAGCTCATCTGCAAAATGGGAATTATATGGCAGACTTTGCTCAAGGGTCACAGTGAGGATTTGGTGAGATGGCAAGAGGGATTCAGCACAGTGCCTAGCACATTTTAGGCCTTCCCAAAATAGACGTCTCTTGAATGCAGTGGCCTTCCGAGGGAGGCTTCTGGTGATGACAGCAGTTCAGTTCGGCCTGCGCCTTATGATGTTGGGCTTCTATTATCACCATCAGCTTCAGGTGAGTAATTTGTCCTTGCAGTGGTCAGTTTTACCCACTTTAGAATTATCATGAGGCTGTTGGGGAGAAAAAAGTTTTAAAAAGTCTTTTTAATTCTTTTGAAGATTATTATCACAAAGGATTTACTTGTTCATAATATTACAATCTGACATAGAAATGCACTTAGAGCAGCAGAGGTCCTTTGGATCAAATTTGAGTTGTGATTGTATGGGGCTCTCAATCTGCAGCATTGAGGAATAGATCTCGCAGGTCCTGCACGTGTTCCTTTTCCCCTTTACCTGGAATACTCTTCCTTTGTAGTACGTCTTCATCATAAGGCCACCTTATTCCAACCCTCACCTCAGTCACCCTTTCTCATTCTTCAGGCCTCAACCGAGATGTCACTTGCTCTCAGAAGCCTTTGCCAATCACACCACCCCACTAAATCTGAGTCAGATGCTCCTCCACTCAGCTCTCACAGTACCCTCAAATTACTATACTCTGGTAGTTAGCATCCAGAATTCTCATTGCCTGTTTTCCTCATCTATGTTATCAGTTATTTAAGGTCAGGAAGCTTGTTCACCAGAATCTTCTCTATCATTTAACATGGTACATACAACATCAAAGACACCTGTTGAATGAATGAATCGGTGAATGAATGGTGGGACAAAAGAATGGATGGGTGGAAGAAAACAAAGGAAGGGAGGGAGAAAGGAGTGAGGGAATAATGGAAGCAAAGAGGAGGGAGGGAGGGAGGAAGGAAGGAAGGAAGGAAGGAAAGAAAGATAGAGACACAGAGCAGTGCCTGCTAATTGATGAACTTTTATCTTTCTCTCTATAGAATAAAGACATTCTAAAATGACTTTTAGAACAGTCAGCAGGCTAGACCCAGTGGCTCACGCCTGTAATCCCAGAACTTTGGGAGGCCAAAGTGTGAGGATCATTGAGCCCCGGAGTTTGAGACCAGCCTGGGCAACATAGTAAGACTGCATCTCTACAAAAAATAGAAAAAATTAGCCAGGTATGGTAGCATGCACCTGTAGTGTAGTCCCAGCTACTTGGGAGGCTGAGGTGGGAGGATTGCTTAAGCTTAGGAGGTCAAGGCTGCAGTGAGCCATGATCGGGCCACTGCACTCCAGTCTGGGTGACAGAGCAAGACCCTGTCTCAAAAAAATTTAAAAAAAAAAAAAAGCAAACTCAAGCAAATTCTGTTTTTTCTGTAAGAACAGCTGTTTTGGTTTATTGTCACAATGCCACAAACAAGCTGTGCTCAGATACGTCTGAACATTGCGGAACTGCTCACCTCATTGCTATTTGTTCCAATATAGGGACTTGGGCCACTCTGATACGTATTTGGATTCTGAGGATTTTTTTTTTTTTTTTTGAAAGAAAGGAAAAGAGAGGAAAGAAAGGGAGAGTGAAAGAATCTGAGGATTTTTATTAAGATCAGCTGTAGAATGATTCTCAAGTTCATCTCCTTAATACAGAAAAGTTAGAAATGAGCAGCAGGTCCTGGGTCAGTTGATTTAAAAGGTTTTTCTGAAGGTAACAGTAGGGAATGAGCAGGTTTTGATATGTGCACAGAGTCAGATACAAACTCTTTATTGCTCATTTTATTAATTTATTTATCCAATGTTTATCAAGCCCTTGCAAAGTTCCAGGCATTAGACATTAGGGATGGTCTAAAAATCCCAAAACACAAGTCATCTGCTCTGAAAACCCCAAAATGCTGTGGTCATTCTCCTCCCCCGCTTCTTCACCCATGGCGTTTCGCACCTCCAGCCATCATGCATGCTGAGCCCTTCCTGAGAATGTCCTCTTCCCTTCCCTGCCTGGTGAACTAATGATGTCCTCCATCATTCCTCCTGCTCATCTGCTGCTACCTGGGCCCCCCTTTGCAGCATCAAGGGAATTGCCCCATTGTTTTTCTTCTTCTCTCCCTGGTGGCTTCTTACTTAATTATACACTCTGTTACGAAACCCACATCTGCTTACACAACTGTATAAGGTAGCCCTAGGTGTTAAACCTCAGGGGTCACCAGTTAGCCAGCTGAGCTAATGCATGAGACCCGAAGCTGAGAATAGCTGCCATCCTGGGTTCCCTAACAGGGAGAGAAGCACAATAGGAAGCCATAGGGGCTGCCTCCCAGTGCCCAGCATAGACCTTGGTTCATTGTAAAATACTGACAGAATGAATGAATGAATGACTTTAAAGTTACAAAGTGTCTCCATCATATTATTTCTGCCTCCTTCTCCCCACCGCTCCCCCCACACTCAGCAAATATATACTATTTGGGAGCAAAAATGTCTAAATTTTATATACCTGACTTTAAAATGAGCTTTGAAGTAAGGACTGCTTTCTTCGTTGTTGCCATTTAAAGAAATGGTAGATAAACTGATTTGTTGTTGCTGCTTCTCATGACATAAAAACCCTGGAACGCTGTGCTTCTGTGAGTTGCTGTCCATACACTGCAACAGTGGTAACCTGGCACTGGCACAGACAAGGTCTTTCATCCATGGAGAAAATCAACAACATTAAAAGATAGGGCCTGTGAACATCAGGTGATTTTCTTCCCCCCATGCAATTAGGGAATTGCACCAAAAGGTATATTTGAAAGTATAAAGCAACTTGATTATAATCTTTAAGGACAATTTCTACCCATCACATTAAATGATCCTTTTTAGACCATTGCTCTGGGGCCAACCTACCTGGCTGAATAAAATACCACCTTTAGGGTATACTTTAGGTCTTCCTCACCCTCCAATTTAGAAAAGTTCTTTTACCCCTGTTAATTTCAGCACATTTAAAGGTACATGAGGCTTGCACAGCAAGAGGCAAGCTGCCCAATTTAGTCCAGCACTGTGATTATTTTCTTTCTGAATTATAGTATGTGATGAAATGCAAGGAGGCTGGTGGTATTACTTTTGCTAGAGAATTTTCTAAAAGCCACACTGAAATTAGAGAAAACCTTTTAGAAATTAAAATGAGGCAGACTGATGTTTCCAACTGTTTTTTAGAAAGTTCTAGATCACATTCCAGGACAGGGGAAAAGAGTCATAAATCATGGAGGGTTGCGGAAGAAGCCAAATTACAAAAAGCTGATAAAACCTGATAGCATGGGCTGGATTTGTTTTATGATTGCCCAGCCCCCATATCTTAGTTAGGATTTAAGATTCCAGGGGAAAAAAAAAAACCCTTGCCATGTGATTTTCAGAGCTGCTGTTGACTAATTAGGAAGCACTGGGCAAGTCACTTATTTACTTAGTTTAATTTTTAATTTTGTAAAAGTTATATTCAAAGTAAATTTTCCCAGCTCCCTTTTCCACTGCTGGCAAAATAGTTTTATGGTAGTTAACCATTCTTCAAGACCCAGAGAGAAACGCTTAACAAGCATAAAGTAGTTAGGAATCATTGTATTTCTGCTCTGAACTGTTACTTATTGACGCAGATTAAAGCCTTGTGGATTAGTGAAAACAAGAAAGGATACTGGGATACTGAAAGGTTTAGTCCAGGTTTAGCTGTGCAATAATTAGGATCTTCTCTGAGTCACCTAAGTCCTAATTTTCTAAGGAATTGCTTTTTCTATGGGTAGTTAAGTATTTGCGTATGTCGACACTTCGAAGATTAACTTTTTCTTTTTTTTTTTTTTTTAACATTCAGTGGCTCTCTAACTCAGTTTTTCAGTGATGAAAAAAAAATGTTATCACTTTGCAGTAGTTCCCAGTATACTGTAGGGGAATAGAAAACCCCAAAACCACTGAGCAAGGGTTGAGCTAGGGAGCTGATCTCAGCCAGCCTCCTACACTAATTTGAAGTGATTCTGCTCCTCCGTGCTCACCTCACAGCGGTTTCAAGTCATGTTTATGCTCCAGAAAAATGAGGAGTGACTTCATATTCTAGATATTGAGGTTTGCTCCCAAGCAGCAGCAATTTTAAGTTAAGTTTGCAAGTGACAGGGGGCTACCAAGACATGCCAGCATATCCCTTCTTCTTCCGAAAGGAACAGGATAGCTCATGAAAGACACAGGGCATACTATATGACCCGGCAATTCCACTCCTAGGTATATATACCCAAAAGAATGGAAAATAGATGTTTAAATTTGTACACAAATGTTCATAGTGGGACTATTCACAATAGCCAAAAGAGAAACAACCCATATGTCCATCAACTGAGGAATGGATAAACAACGTGTGGTATATGCATAAAATGGAATATTATTCAGCCTTAAAAAGGAATGAACTATTGATACATGCTGCAATGTGGAAGAACCTTGAAAACATTAAGGGAGAGAAGTCAGGTAATAAAGGCCACATATTGGATGATTCCATAAATATGAAATACCCAGAGTAGGCAAATCTACAGAGACAAAAAGCAGATTGGTGGCTGCTAGGGGCTGTGGGAAGGACTAAATGGGGAGTGACTGCTTAACAGGTACAGGGCTTCCTTTTGCAGTGATGAAATATTCTAGAACTAGATGGGGTGATGATTGCACAACATCGCAGTGTACTAAATGCCACTGAATTGTACACTTGTTATTGTTAAAATGGTAAATTTTATATTATGTGTATTTTATCACCAAAAAAAAAGATATGGGGCATATCATAGAAGACATTTCTGAGTGAAGCTGAATCCCAAACACGAATACCTTTGAGGCAAGGCAGGTGATAAAAGGAAAGGCTGCCGGTTAGATGGAAAAGAGAGGTGGTGTTTATGGTTCTCCGTAAAGAGACTAAAATTAGACATTTTAAAAGTGTGCTAGCTGGGCATGAAGGCTAATGCCTGTAACCCCAGCACTTTGGGAGGCCAAGGAAGATGGATCCCTTGAACCCAGGAGTTCAAGACCAACCTGGGCAACACAGTCAGACTCACCTCTACAAAAAATAAAAATAAAAATTAGCTGAGCATGGTGGCTCATGCCTGTAGTCCCAGCTACTCGGGACTAAAATGTGAGAGGATGGGTTGAGCCAGGGAAGTTGAGGCTATAGCAAACTGTGATCACACCACTGTACTCCAGCCTGGGCAACAGAGGGAGACTTTGTCTCAAAGAAAAAAGAAAGAAGAAAAGAAAAGACAGCATGCTAACAACACAACAAAAAAATCACAGTTGTTAGATAAGCTCATTGCCAACAGGGTATTCAATCCCTGGCCTAAAAGAAACCACAGCAGTCCTTGGCACAGGTTTCAGTTAGCTCACTGGGGCTTCCTGATGTAGTCTAGAGTCTTGAAATGTTGAGTGACACAGAGGCTTTAGCTTTGGGTGACCTTTAGCAACACAGAGCACTAAGGTTAAACTCCAGGGAAGGGGTTTGCTATTGGTTAAATCAAAACAAATAAGAATCTGTGGATAGTAGAGAGATTATCCCACAATGAAACATACCACTTTCTCCGTCATCATCCTTTGGCTTATGGGAATAAACATATCTGTCCCATTTCCCTCACAAAGAAATATGTGACCTGGGACAAGTTACTTAGGCTCTCCAAGTCCCGGTTTCTTCATCAGGAAAATGAAATTACAGTAATTGTTCAATCTCGCTACCTAGCTATCTTCTTTATCGTCTGCCTTTGCTACTAACATATAAGATCCTCTCTGAGAACAGGGAATGTGCCATCTCTGTCCACTCTTGTTCACTCAGGACCCGTCACAGGGCCTGACATCGAGTAGGAACTTGGTGAATATTTGCAGGATGATGTGGGATGAGAGCAGATCCCCTGGAGAAGAAAAGGCTCCTGGGGCTGCAGGAAAGCATTGTTAAAGAAGCTGGAGGAGATTTCTTGTGAGAGCTGAAACTTTTCTTTATGCTTCCCTGGAATAGAAAACTAGGAGAAGGGGCTGGAACATACAAAGAGATTTGCTTAGTTCTGTGTTATGAGATGAGATGGCTGCCTGGGCAGGTACTGATGTCCCGGACCCTGGAGGCATTTAGACACCAGTTCGGTAACCATTTGCCCATAAGTGTTAAAGCAAGTCACTTGTGAGTGGGTGCTTGAAGCAAATAGGATTTAAGGTCCTTTCTAAACTGAGACTGACTCATTTATACTTTCCTTCCTTCCCTTAGAGAGCCGGGTGGTGAATGATAGGAACAGCATTGTTAGATAACTGGGGTAAAATGAGGAGTTCTCTGGCAATCCCTGCCTTCAGGGCTCTCATGATCTTAGAGGCGATGTACACAGGTAAACACATAATTACAGTCACAGGATATGAGGAACCATTGTTTATTCTTCCCTTTTGCTTGACTTTAACAGTGCACCAAGACCTGTGGCGAAGGCTCCAGGTACCGCAAGGTGGTGTGCGTCGATGACAACAAAAGTGAGGTGCACAGTGTGCGCTGTGACGTGAGCAAGCGGCCTGTGGACCGAGAAAGCTGCAGTTTGCAACCCTGCGAGTATGTCTGGATCACAGGAGAATGGTCAGAGGTACCATCCTGGGGACCCTGTAACCATCTTCAGCTCAGCCATGGCCTAAGAGTGGCAGAGGGATGAGTGCAGGAATGTAGGAGACTTGAGCCTACCCGCCAGATCTGCCACTGTGAACTGTGTGTTCTCTGACAAGTCCTCAGCCTGCCCAAACTCAAATTCCTTGCATGCAAAGTGGGAGAGATGTATAAGATGGTCTCTAGATCCCTTCAGGTCTACATTCTGTGATTTACCTTGATGTCCTATTGGCATAAAGAAGGAATTACGACAGGGGCTGCAAACTCATAGGATGTTTTTAGGTGCCTGAAGACAGTTAAATATAAGAAAATTTTGTAGTGCCAGGGAGACAACAGGGAGAGGTGGGAACTGTGACAAACTAGCACATGCTGTGTGAAGAAAGCAGAATCTCTTTCCTCCAGCTGAGGCCATGCAGAAATGTGTTCTAGCATTACCAGACCTGATTTTTCAAGAGAGGCTAAAACTCTGGACTAGCGTGTGAGATTTCCTAACTTGAAAATGGGGACTCAAATTTTTAGTTTTAAAACATTGTAAGGGGCAAACAAACCACTTTCATGAACCAGGTATATTTTGCCTGTTTAACAAACAGCTTCAAAGGAATGAAACAATTTTCTATAATATTCAAAGTATCTCACGTACCGTTTGTTTCATATATCCTTCTGTACACAATGCTTATCCAGACCCTTTTCATTGGTAATAAACCAATGGTAATAATAGCATGATTATATTATTTTCAAACATCATAATATGTTCGTATCTGTATGAGAGATCTGTAGCATTCAAACCAGTTGTCATTTGCCCAGAAGAATTTAGAGATTCGAAAGGGAGGCACCTGGACTCATCGTAAAGGTACTGAAGATTGTTAGATAATATGATTGCTGCCGCTGGGTCTCTTCAAAGTTTGACAGGGCAGCAATTTCATATGTTAATGAGATGAATATTTGCATTTAGATGATGTGTGTGTTAGGTGTTGAATTGCTTCCTGCGCTAAAGCTGATCCCAGAGTCTTTTCTATTATCTTTCCCTAGCCTTTATGCCTGTGAGTTTTGTCCTTCAAGGGGACATTTGGCAGTGTCTGGAGACTTTTTTGGTTGTGACAACTGGGGAAAGGGGACCCTCCTGGCCAGGGTTGGAAGGTGGAGACTAGGGATGGGGCTTAACATCCTGCAGTGCACAGGGAAGCCCTCACAATACAGAAATATCTGGCCCAAATGTCAGTGGTGCTGAGGTTGGGAAACCCTGTTCGACCTCCAACCCTGCATCTTCTGGGTATGCCCTTAATAGTACTGTACACCCTTAGAGAGTGAAAAGGAGACATGGTTCTGGTCTTTAGGAAACTGATTTGCTCTTGGCCAGCTAAGAACATGTGGAATCCAAATGAGTGTTCAGAATAGTTCTTGTCGTTGGGTTTGAGGCATAGGTTCCAACCCTTCCAGATCCCAACGCAGGGGGATCTCACCTTTCGCCGGGCCAAGTTGACATCTTTATCTTAGCTTATCTATTGTGTAGCACTTTTATTATGCTAAAAGAGTTTTGATCTTTTTCTAAGACTCGAGTCATATTACTCCTATAGCTGTAATATAACCATAACTCCCAAAAGATGAGACAGGGAGAAGACTGAAAAGAAAAAAGGAAGCCTTCCACATTTCTGTAAATTCACAGGGGCATCATGAATTGAAAAGTCAGTAAATTTCTGGGCAACAACTAGAGGGTTGGAAACAGTACTTACCACAGATACAAGGACCACAGGGAAGGGAGCCTGCATGGAGGGGAGAGATGCCAAAAGGGACTGGCACCAGCATCCTCTCTAGAAAAGAAGATATGCTTTCTCTCTGGGACCTCTATTACCTGGAGGGTTCTTTGTGTTTTTCCCTGAACTCTGCTCCACCTGAATTTGAGGAGGCCCAAGCTAGACTGGCAAAGAAGAGCTCTGTCAGTCCTGATTGACACATGCATTTTCCTAGCAGGGCCTGAAGTGTACAGCTCATGCAGGGAGCCCACATTCTTATTGTTTTGTTTTGCCTTGCTGTTATTTTCAATTTAGAAAAATAATGCATGCTCATGTGGAACCAAGCACATAAACCAAAGCATGCAGAGTCTACCGTATGAGCTTCTCTCTCCAGAGAGGAGCCTCTTAACACTTCATAACTCTGCTCTGAAATGGTTTAAGGAAACCAGCAGCAGTCAACATTTTCACAATGCCGATATCAGCTAGCTGAAAGCATCTGCTCTTGCCAGCTTCTTTTTAGAGATGTGAAGGCCTCTGCATTTAGACTGACCATATTTGGGGCTCAGTTCCATCAGCAAATGTGTATCTCCCACTGGGTCCCCCACACAAATAGCCAGGGGGCTGCTTTTGCTCTTGGTTTGTGGGGGTCAAGAGTATCATTCCTTGCCTCTCTCAAACGCACAACCTTGTTTAAGTTAGTATGGACTGATGTCAATGCATGCAAGCACTGGGTTAGAAACTGAGATACCCACAGCTTGGACAGAGTTTATTAGCCATCTGCTTGAAACAGCCCGGGCTGGCCTTACACTTCCCTGGCCTGGCATCAACTTGGCCTTCAGACATTTGAACAGCAGCAGCCAAAGAAGTAAAAAATGTACGCAGAGCATTTCTATGTCTCGAGCCAACTGGAAGGGGAGGCCCAAGGATGCTCTGCATGCCTCTGGCTGGACTTGTTCTCTCCTGTCTCTGGGGTTTCTTCAAGGAGAACCTTTTCCCTGGAAGAGTTGTAGTAGATGAAAACCATGTGACTGAAAGTGACAGGAAACGTTAGGGCAGAGCAGACCCTGTGGCTTCTAACTGCCCTTGAGAATTGATGAAAGCTGTGGTCCCTCAGCTCAGAAAAAGTGTAATATACCCCATGTGGCATACTGTTTTGGGCAGTTTATCCCACCCTCACCAAAGAACCCTAAGTCTAGAGAATAACTGGCACTCTACCCCAATTTTATGAAGCACGTTTACAAAAGATGACCAGTTATTTGATGCTGTTGCTAAAAATACCATCAAAACTAAATTAATTGTAACTCAGTTTTATTTTTTAAATAGAAAAATGATAATAAAAAACTTAGCTAAGCAGGTTGAAGATTGGGACACTAGTACGATGTTTATTTCTTCTCCATTTCTGTATTGGTTGTGTATGTTTAAATGCTGTAGATTTAAGATAAAAGAATATAGATGAGGGCATTATATAGAGCAAAATATGGAAAAGCAGAAAGGTAACATTCCAGTCAAGATCTATAACCTAGCCAGGTGTGGTGGCGCACACCTGTAATCCTAACTATTTGGGAGGCTGAGGCACTAGAATCACTTGATCCCGGGAGGCGGAGGTTGCAGTGAGCCAAGATCATGCCACTGCCCTCTAGCCTGGACAACAGAGTGAGGTGCTGTCTAAAAAAAAAAAAAAAATCTATGCCCAGGGGAGAGAGAGGAGAGAAGGAAATTAAGTAGAGGGCAGGTAGGAAAGCAAACAGCACCAAGTAGGGAAGGAAAACAGTCCCAGAGTCCCCTTTGGCTCAGTGCTTGGATTTCACACTCAAATTGCTGACTCATGGGTCAGCTGCTGGATCCTCTTCCCATCCCAACTTAGTGGTCATCCTAGGTTTAGAAAAGGGCACTTTGCCAACCTGTGAAGTTGGGGTGAAGATGCAAACTGAATGAATGACAGCTGAAGCACCTCCCCCTCCTCCTCCCCTCAAAATCCCCAGAAGGGGCTTAAGGCACCCCCACCTGCAGTGGGGGCCCAGAAGATGCCAGTGGAAGCATCAGATCCTGGAGGCACCCTGTAGGGTTGCCTGTCTCCTGTGTGCGCAGGGCCTGCCGCTTGAAATGAATAAATAAGCTAATGAAGTGGCAGCTTTCTGCAGCATAGTCACACGGTCAGTGCTTGGTGTGGAGGTCAGGGGCCTATTGTGGGCTGCCCCCAGGAACTGCTCGAAACTCTTCTCTCAACCCCTGTCTTCACAGTGCTCAGTGACCTGTGGAAAAGGCTACAAACAAAGGCTTGTCTCGTGCAGCGAGATTTACACCGGGAAGGAGAATTATGAGTACAGCTACCAAACCACTGTCAACTGCCCGGGCACACAGCCCCCCAGTGTCCACCCCTGCTACCTGAGGGAGTGCCCTGTCTCAGCCACCTGGAGAGTTGGAAACTGGGGAAGCGTAAGTAGAAGACTGAGCGCTCAAATCTGAAAGCCCTTGGATCTCAACCCCATCTTAAAAATGTCCTGCCTAACCCGCCCTCCTGAGTAACTCTACTTCCAAGAGACACCCTGGAGTTAGCAAGCTGAAATGGTCTGACAGGGATCAAAGGGATCCCTTTCTGTTCAGAAATGTGGCTTTGTGCTTGAAACATGGGCTCTGAAGCCAGACAGTCTGGATCTGAACCCTGCTTCTGCCACTTGCCAAGTGAACAACCTTGGGCAAGTTGCATAACTTTTGTGTCTCAGTTTTCTCATCTGCCGAACAGGTGGCTGTGAAGATGAAATGAGTTTATGCAGGTTGAGTATCCTTAATCCATAAATCCTAAATGCTATAAAATATAAACATTTTTTAGTGCTGATTTGACACTCTAGTGAAATGCTCCTTGGAGCATCTCGGGTTTCAGATGTTCAGATTAGGGATATCCAATTAGTAATAATACAGATATTCCAAAATCTGAAAAAAAATCTGAAGTGTAAAATACTTCTGGTCCCCAGCACTTCCAATAAGGGATACTCAGAAGGGATATTCAGTCTGTATATACAAAGCACTTAGGTTATAATGGCAAATGTTTTATATAATTTTTTTAAATTTTTTATTGTATTTTAGGTTTTGGGGTACATGTGAAGAACATGCAAGATTGTTGCATAGGTACACACGTGGCAGTGTGATTTGCTGCTTTCCTCCCCTTCACCTATATCTGGCATTTCT